>KV000975.1:52710-92338 GCA_001598015.1 Dorcoceras hygrometricum | reverse complement strand
AAGTCATATAGGAAGAGGAGGGGTGGGGGGGGGGTTGAATGAACTCCTTAGTATTTTAAAATTTTTGAAACCTTAAAAACAATTTTAAGATTTAAGATATCTCAGTCTAAAATCATATTTCTCGACTAACAAATAATGTGCTGAATGAATTCGATCAATCTGTGAACAGTGTAGAAGTAAATACAATGTAGTAAAGTAAAAGTTTAGGGTCAAGAGATTTGTTTATGGATGTTCGTATATCAAATCCTACGTCTCCCCTTCTTCCTTATTCAGGAAGGTTTTACTAGAAGGCTTTGATGAGTACAGACATTGTAAACACCCAATCACCGAGCCTCGCTCCAGGTGAACTCCTAGCAACTCCAATAAACAAGCAGACGCAGCTGCTGTTTACGAAACTTAGAATTTTTCGAACTGCTTTAAATAGCCAGTTCGTTACAGACTCAATCTGAATGAAAATAATGAAATACAATGGTTTTGAGACTGTAATTCTTCTGGTTGCGATGCTATGAAGCTCGATTCACAAAAGTGAACCAGAAGATGATATCTCAAAGATAAAACACTAAAGAGCACTGGAATGTTCTTCGAGATTTGAGAGCTGGGATTTTGAATACTTTTATGCTTGAAGTATCCTAGAAGCTGAGAGCTTTTGAATATGTAGAATAAGCTTTGAGCGAGAGATTTAAGAATTGACGACTCTGTTCTTCGTTTGAATACTTCAACTATTTATACTCTTCATTCTCAACGGTCAGTAGTTTGAATACTTCTGCATATCTTCTTCGAATCTTCGTTAGCGCTATGCACAAGGTAAACTGCGCTGTCAAAGTTTGATTGACTTTACTTGCCAAATAGAGTAGCCAGCGTATCAATTATTATGCGTAACGCATGGCTTTCTCAAGATAGCTTTGATCCTGTTTCCTTAATTCCATTTCGACCGTTTTAATTTTCTTCAATCGACTGATGACAGCTGAAGAGATTTGAAACTCACATCTATTGTAGCACTTCACATCTGAATGCTGCTTTCTTTCCTTTTGTGGCTAAGAGAAATATTCTTACGCAAAGTTACCACATCTGATATATTTCCCTACTATCACTCTGTCAAATCTGAAAGCTCTACTGCTTCTTGTGATACTGTCAACTCCAAGTCTGAAGAATCCTGTATCGTCTATTCACATCTGATATGCTTAACTCAAAACTTTATAATTCTTAACGACATACCTGGTTCTGTTACTGTAGCCTCTGAATCACTTCTGAAGTCCCTCAACTCTGAATGTTTGACGACAACTGAAATATTTCTGAATAATCAAATCTGATAGGCTTCCTGAAGACTTATCTCGATAACTGATATCTGAACATTTCTTTACTGAAGAATCAAATTTGATAGTCTCTGAAACAAAACTTTCAACCCGATATCTGAGTACATTGTTCCACGGGTTTCGCTTCTGAGCCAGAGCTGTTAACCACGATGACTGTCCAAATCTGATTACAAAAGTTCTGTTCTTATTTTGTTTTTGTTATCACCAAAACTTATAAATTTTATCTTAACAAGACTTTCCAATTGGTTATCATTTGTCGAGTTGATAAAGTCCGAGTTCTTGGTTGTACAGATTAGTCCTCATTACTCAAAACATCATTGAGTATACATTCTAGTAGCCTCACGTTGACTCGTTTACCGACTCCATGAGGGTCATCAGGTGGCGAGGTTGGGTGAGGTCACGATGCATGTTGGAGTCAATGCTTTGTTGTCGAGGATTCACCGCTCGCCTTCGTGCATGGATATCCTAGGCTATTTGAGGAGATAATAGTATGATAAATATATGGCCAAAGTACTAGATGTGCTTTAGGTAAATGGGTTTACCTAGTAGCAAATGCGATGTTACTATTTGATGTCCAAGATATATACATGGCTATCGAAACTCTAGCAACTCTTGATTTACCAATGGTGGTTGATTAAGATGGGATATTTGAGATGAAAGGACCGTACTGTACATTAACATGACCGACTGGTTCTTACAGACACTATCAGTGATACTCAGGGGATCATGGGGTGATGTTGCTAGATGCTTTACTATGGTCCGATGGATAAGTCCAAAAATGTGTTTTAGGAGGCACAAAGAGTTGTGAGCCCATATCTAGCTGTATCTCTGAACCATTGAGGGTCACACAAGTACAAGTCTCTCAATTCCCGTACGGAAATGGTACTCAAAGTGTTGAGTATTGTTGGATCTGTTTTTACAGATCCTAATTAAGTTTTGAATTACAAAAAACCTATTGTTGTTATTCTAACAATTCTACTCAAGTGCGCAGATTTCAGATCGAAGAAATGTTCAGCAGTTGGTTCACAATAAATGTGCAGCAGTTGGAGCAGATGATGAAGATCAGCTGCAAGCGCTAAAGAGCAAAGTGAACCAGCTGTTACAGGAATAGAGAAGCGCGCTGAAGACTTAATTCGAGATGATGAAGATCAGCTGGAGGCGACAAGAAAGGAAGCAATTATAAGTACTGCTGATGAATCTATCAGCAGTCGCAATTATAAGTACTGTTAATGAATCATTAACAGTCGCCTTTCAAGAAGAAGAAGAAGAAGCGTAGATGGAGCTTGAACGAAGAAGTTCAGCAGGAAGCTACAGTTGAAGATTCAGCAGATGAGAAGAGGCGCTAGATTTGGAATGAGCTGTGATGACATCAGCCTTGATGTCATCACAATCAGCAGATGAAGCGAGAGGTGAAGCGACGTAGTGTTGAGATCAGCAGATGAAGAGAAGCGCGAAGATGAAGCGACGTCGTATGAAGAAGCATCCAGTCGCAAGCTACTGTTCATCAGCAGGGAGCTACTGTTCATCAGCAGATGCTATTGGAGATAGCGAGAGCAAAACGATGTCGTTTACATAAGTTGATACGACAGCGTTTTGCTATTGCGATAAAGATTCAGCAGGAAGACTTTGCGCTTATATTCAACCAGTCGCAAGGAATCAGCAGAAGCGCAAGAGAAGCAGTAGTCGACATGAATCAGCTGGAGCGAAGCAGTTGACAATTTACGAAGAGTTGCAAGAGCTGGATGTCAACTGCTGAGCCTAATTCAAAATGGAGAAAGCGACAGTAGCCTGCAAAAGAAAAGGACGCAAGTACTGTTCTTGTGTCGGTACTTTACAGAGGAGCGTTGCATTAAAATGGAAAGAAGACAAGATAGCCTTCTGGAGCGCTGAAGAGTTTTGGAAGCTTTCCAACGGGAAGATATTTACAGAGGCTATATATTGGAGGCGACGCCCTTTGAAGAAGTGTCCTGCAGTTCAGGGTGAACGAGACGCTGTGCGTTCGTTCAGTTGGTGCTACTACATACTGTGGTAGAATTACATTGAATATACAGTGCACCAACAGAGGGAAAAAGAAGAGATAGACGAAGCAATCAACCGCCATTAGAGAGGAGCTTTTCACGAGTGTTGATTGCTAAGTCTAGATTAGCTTGTATTAGAGCACGTCCCTCGTGTGTGAGAAAAACAGAGAGTTGAGCGTTCATTGTATCAATCTCACACACCCGGATTCATTCACATATGTTTGTGAATGAATCTCGAAATATGTTCACAGATCCCGTCCAAGCATGAAGACGTAAAACTCTTGTGTATGTAGTTAGTCACACAGTTGCGGCTGATGTGCAGTTATGAAGTAGTGGATCCTTCCGAGGTGGAAGAAGGGGAGATGTAGGATGTTGATATCCGAACTTCCATAAACAAATTGCTGTGTATCGTGTTCTGTTATTCATTCAGCAGTTTATTTACTTAGCACGCATTGCACGTTTACAAATCAGCACGCACGCATATGCATATCAGCACTTGCTTGTATTTAGCATTCGCATAAACAGTTCAGCTTAGCATCGCATATCAGCAGCACACAAGCACGCAAGTCTCGAACAGATTTATGTTGAACATAAATCTGTTTGAGTTGTTTTAAAAACTAGGATTCAGTTCTGGTATTTTCCGCATTATTTTTAAATCATACCAGATCTGTTTCCGGTGCTCTTCAGATGATTTTATACGTTCAAGAACAACGAGCTATTGCAGCTCATCGGCAGCGCGCAAAATTTTCAATGGTTATCAAACAGCGCCTGCTGATCTTTTTGATCCTATTTTCGGACCATCAAGTATAATAGGAGGAAGGTTGTGAGTATGACTTCCAAACTTCCATATTTAGCTAATAGGAGTGGAACTGCTATTTTTGGATTAGTGGTTGGAAAAATTGATTTCATATCATAATGTACAGTTTTAGAAACTGTCTGACCGGTCCAATCTGATCGGCTGTCGGGATTATGATTACATCACTATGATGGACTTGAAACCAATATGCGATGATCTTGGGCCTGGTTTGGGCACATTAACCTAGTTTAAACCCATGAAATATCTATAAATAGGGGTCTAGGGGGATTTATTCATTCGTATCAAGTTGTGTTAAAAAATCTCCTCTCCGTTCCCCTCCACTATCGGCCTCCTCCCGCCGCCGACGTCGTCGGAATTATTTGTGGCCGTCTCTGTGTGGAGATTCTATTTTGGCACGCCGGTGTATCTGGATCCGCTCCCACGGCACAGCGGAAATTTTTAAAAATATTGCGCCCGAGAACGGTCATACATAAATAAAACAATATCTAAATATGCATAGGATGTTTAGAATATTCCTTCAGGGACTAGGCTCCCGACTCTGACCAGTCCACTAGGGAGGTGGCCATTCAATGGTTGAATCTCTGTGTGAATGCCTAATTTGGTATACAATTGGATCTCAATTCCTTCACCGGTTTGCACTAAAAAACCAGTGAAGAATTCACGAAAAGAATCTCCGACGTCGACGGTGGGCGACGACGGAGACTGCAAGAGGAGGGGCGAGAGTGTAGTTAAGGAAAGATTATGAGGAGTTTTCAATACAACTTGGTACATATGAATGGATACTCTTAAGTTCATATTTATAGATATTGAATGAGTTTAAACCAGGTTAATGGGCCTAGGTCAGCCCCAGGCCTAGGGAAAATTGGTTTCGAGTCCCTCGATTTGGTTTCATCATAATCCCGATCGACGATCAGATCAAATCAATCAGCATAGTTTTCAAAATTGTACATTATGATATGAAAATAATTTTTTGTACCATTGAATCTATAAATGACAGCTTTGCCCTGTATGTTGGATCGAATATAGTTGAAATAAGGCTCGGGAGATAAGAAGGGGGGATTGAATGAACTCCTTCACAGATTTTCCGAAAAACTCTTTTCAAACAGATTTTAAAACTTCCGGCTGCCTCTAAGCTGAGTTACCAGCTTAGGGGATTCTCAGTATGCATTTGTGTTAGAGTAGATGCCCAACTAGCCAACTTGTGGCGTGTGGGTTTTATTGACTCTTTCTATAACGATCTTTTTTATGAAATTCGCATTTCTTTTATGGCATTCTTTATTTTCATTATGTTATAATGTTAACAATTGTGTTGGATAAAGACCTAGGATGCACCATAGTGCATGTTAGATGTGATAGTGGATATGATGGCTATCATTAGACACATCTAATAGTCACTGTGTATTCTGAACTCGTTCCTAGTCAATTGAGCCGTCAAAATGAGGATAAGGCCGCCCGAGCTTGAGACTAGCATCTGCGATATGAAGTACCATGTTTCATTGGTAGGGAACATTGTAATGTTCTTAGCATGCAGATGGATAGTGACCTGGTGATCTATCGAACTACCCTCGTTCGGACTTTCCAAGTGGTTACCATTTTGTCGAGTGGATAAGTCTGAGGTCTTGGTTGAATTGTTTAGTCCTCACTAATCGAAACGTCATTGAGACTCTACATGATAGGTGACTCACTTTGACCCATTTACCGACTCATTTGGGGTCATTGGGTGGCTGGATTGGGTGAGGTCCCGATGCATGTAGGAGTCGATGCTTCGTTGTCGAGGATTCACCGCTCGCTTTTATGCGTGGATATCCTATGCTATCTGAGGAGGTAATAGTGTGATAAATCTCTGGCCAGAGTACTAGATGTGTTTTAAGTAAATGGGTTTACTTAGTAACACACGGGATGTCACTATTTGATCTCCGAGATGTATGCATAGTTATTGGATCTTTAGCGACTCTCGATTTACCAATGGTCATTGATCTGATCGGGATATATGTGCTGAAAGGACCGTACTGTACGCTAACCATGACCGACTGGTTCTTGCATGCACTTTCTGTGATACCTAGGGGTTCATGGGACGATGTTGCTAGGCGCTTTACCATGATCCGATGGGTCAGTCCGAAATTGTGATTTCGGAGTCGCATTTGTTGTGGGCCCACGACTAGCTGTATCCCTGAACCATTGAGGGTCACACAAGTACTGGCTTCATGATTCCCGCACGGAAATTGAGCTCAATTTGTTGAGCATAGGAGGAGGAATTTAGGGAGTGCGACATCCTGAAAGTCAACATGGGTCAAATTGCAATTTCCTTAAAGTTTGGGCTAGTTTGACTATCCTCGAAACTTGGAGGGCCAAGCTGCAATTTTGGACTAGGTGGTCTGAAAAATTGTTTTCACATCATAATACTCAGTTTGGGAAACTGTGTAGATCGGTCCGATCAGATCGTCGATCAGAGTTATGATGAATCCACGGTGATAGGAATGAACCGAATGTTCATATGGACCTGGGCACGCCCCAGGCCCGTTGGGCCGGTCCAAGCCCATCACAAGTCTAATAAATAATTGACCTAGGGCTACATTGTGACACACTCTTGCATAACAACCCTACATAGTAGCCGCCACCTTCCCTCTCCTTCTCCTCTCGGCCGCCCACCACCACACGTGCCACCGTCGTCGGCCACACGACGCCGCCCGCCGTTGCTCACGTGATTGGACTTGTTCCGATCACGTCAACGAGGAGATTCAGTTCGTAACAAATTCGTCAGCTCTTCTAGTGCAGACTGACGAACAAGCCGTGAATCCAGTCATGGACCGGATTAGGAGATCTACCGCCGCCTACCGTTGAAGTTCCAGTTTCCCTGTGAATCTGGTCGGAGCCAGGCTCCTAGACGCCAGCAAGGTATCTTCTATAAAACATCCTATGAATGTTTTATTGCTTTGAATATTATGTATTGAACGTTTCTTGGGCAAATTTTGAAACTTCCGCTGCGCCCCCGGGAACGGGATCCGGATCCACCGCTGCGCCAACAGTGGTATCAGAGCCAAGGCTCGGATCTATCAACACATAAATTGTGCCTTATTGCATCAAATCACAAATTATTTGAAAATAAAAAAAAAATTTCCTCGGGCGTCGCCGCGTGCACGTGTTGCGCCCTCGTGCACACCGTGCGCGCGATGTGAAATGTAGCGTGCGGCATCCGCGCGCACAACTTGCACGCGGCGGGCACTGTAGCTGCGCGCAGCTACAGTGCTGATGGTCGGCCACCGTGCGCGATTGTCGCGCACGGTGGCCGCCCTCGTGCGCAACCGTTGCGCGTGGGGGAGCGCAGCATGCGGCAGTGTGCCGCACGCTGTGCAGGCGGCGGTGCACCGCCGTGCGGCCACCTTACGGTGATCCCGAGTCGTCGTTGCGACGCTGTTTTCGACTCCTAGGGTTTTTGGGCCTGTCCCGGATGGCCCGAGGGGTTTTCGGGCCAATATTTGATATTGGGCCATTTTGGTCGGACCAAAATTGATTTTTGGAATTTTTGAGATTTTGGGCCTAAAATTGTTTTAAGCCCAATTTGATGCAATTAAAATTGTCAAAATATGATTTTATTTATAAAATGTGATTTTATACTTAAAATATGATTTTGTTGGAAGATTACCAAATTTGATTTGGTTATTTATTTATGTCAATTATTTGAATCGATTGTATGTTTGGGATGATCGAGAGCCATGTCCAATGTGTTAGGTGTATGCTAGGTTTTTGCAAATTTTTGGTTGTAATATTGTTGATATCTATTTCTAAGTGGGCCTGGTTTATGGCCCGTTCCCACCCCTTTAAAATTGTATCACAATGTGTCATGGACATTTAAATGTAAATATTAGATTTAGTGGGAGGACTTTTGAAGATGGTGGAGATGATGATCAAAGATATTGAAGACCGAAGATTTGTAAAACTGGAAGCTAATGTAATAGGATTGCATTTCATACTGCATTTCTTCTAGGACTGGACCTAGGTTCGTGATTGGCAACCACGGACCGCATAGCTCTCGTTGTCGATCATACCAAAATTTATATATGCGATATATCTGTTGAATCCGCGTTTTAAATTGTGATTTAAAATTAATGAGACAAATTTAAAAATTAAAATCCCTCATTTTAAATACGATTTTAAATAAATATCAAGATTAAAAGTTTCATGATTGCTTATTTGATAAGATCATGGAACTAAGGGAATTTAAATTTGTTTAAAAATTTTCCTACCTTCCATCAACAATGAGTGTACGTCAATGCTACCCGCATACATGGCCCGACTCATATTATTGAGGGGGTTATGTATGCCGGAAAGCTGTACACGTCATTGACACTGCTGTGAGTTGGTTGCAACTCCTTTTAACGTTGGCTCATATTATTGGGGACGTTAAGGGGACCGTCCTTCACAAATCAACATTGATGGGTCATCTTGACACGTGATGGTAATCGGCGTCATACTATTGGGCCCTTACTGGAGGTGAGGTAAATACATGGAGGTTGCACCTGTTGCAATTGGACTCTACCTTTCAAGGGTCATGGTTGGCTGATATTATTCGGGACCATGGTTTCTTGATTTGACTCTGTGTACCCACTAAGGGAACTTGCTTTCTCGATTTCATTAAAGGGTGGTGAAATCGTTAAAATAGTGGGAGAGTAATTCATAAAACTAAATGACCTTGTTTTATGTCTTAGCGTTTTTCATAAATAGTCTGTGATGCATGTCTGTTTTTCTTCAGTATAAACTGCTATTATCATGCCTTCAATCAAAAATCCACTTGCTGCTATACTGATAGCAACAAGTTCACTGGTTTGAACTACCAAGATTGGCTTTGAAACCTCAAAATTGTTTTGGCTTCGGAGAAACTTCTCTACACGCTGTAGAAGACTCCTCCAAAGGAAGCCCCTGCCGATGCCAGTCCTGAGGAACTGGCAAATCTGGACAGATGGTGGGATGACGAGCTTAAGACACGATGCTATATGATGGCATCGATGTCAAACAAAATACAGCGGCGTTTTGAGAAGAAGGTGTATGCTGCTGACATACACCTTCATCTTAAGGAGCTGTATGGGGAGAACTTTCGGATTGAGAGGTTCACTACTGTCAAGGAGCTCATGACGAGCCGCATGCGCGATGGGACTTCGGTCCGCGAGCATGGGGTTCGTGTGATTGGGCTCATTGAAAAGTTAGTGGGCCTTGATATCACACTTCCACATGAGCTGTCTGTGGATCTGCTTCTCCTCTCACTCCCTGCTGCATTCGACACCTTTGTGGTCAAATTTAACATGAACAAGCTGGAAGCCACCCTTGAAGAGGTGGTGAACATGCTTGTAGTGTTCGAGGGGACCATAAAGAAGGAAAAGCCCGTCCTCCTTTTGGGCTCTTCTTCCTCTGCGAAGAAGGGGCCCAAACGCAAGGGTAAGAAACGTTCTGCCCCTGCGAAGGAAGAAAAACCCGCCAAGAAGCCCAAGGCAAGGACTTCAAAGCCAAACAAATCTGAGGATGTTTGCCACCATTGTCACGAGCCTGGACACTGGAGGAGGAACTGTAAGGAGTACCTCGAGCAGTTGCGAACTGCAAAAGGTATTTTCTACATTGAAATAAATATTTCTCTTAGTTCGACTTCTTGGGTACTTGATACCGGATGTGGATCTCATATCTGTAATGATTTGCAGGTGATGACAAGAAGCCGACGTCTTAGAGAGGGTGAGACCCACTTGAGGCTTGGCAATGGAGCAAGGGTTGCTGCAGTAGCTATAGGAGATGTTTATTTATTTCTGTCTTAGATTTTAAGTTGTTATTGAGAAACGTTTTGTTTGTTCCCGAGTTAATAGAGAACATTATTTCTGTTTCTATGCTTGATAGTGATGGATATTCTTGTCATTTTGCTAATTAGATTTGCAATATATACAAGAATAAATGTTTGATTGGAATAGGGGAACGCGAAAACGATCCATATACCTTAAAATTAAAATAAGTTCCAACTCGCGATGTGGAAACACATATAACAACAATTAAAAGGAAAAATGATAGCTTAAACCCAGCACAACTTTGGCACGCTAGGCTAGGTCACATTTCCTTGAGTAGGATGAACAAGTTGGTTAGGAGTGACATGTTTGATACGTCAGATATTAACTCCCTACCGACTTGTGAATCTTGTCTCCATGGAAAAATGACTAAACAACCCTTCACGGGAAAGCCTGAACATGCTCAAGGCCTGTTGGATTTGATCCACACTGATGTGTGTGGCCCGCTTAGCATTGGTACTAAGTACGGTCACACATACTTCATCACCTTTACCGATGATCACTCTAGGTATGGGTACTTGTACTTGATGAAGCACAAGTCTGAATCCTTTGAAAGGTTCAAAGAATTCAAGGCTGAAGTAGAAAATCAGTTAGGGAAAAGTATTAAAGCACTTAGATCCGATCGAGGTGGTGAATACTTGAGTGCTGAATTTCAAGACTATTTGAGAGATAATGGGATTCTCTCACAGTGTATCCCTCCGGCCACACCACAACTCAATGGTGTAGCGGAGCGTCGTAATCGAACCTTGATGGACATGGTTCGATCTATGATGAGCTTCACTGAGCTTCCTACATCGTTTTGGGGCTATGCGCTCGAAATGGCGGTAATGTTGTTGAACAATGTCCACACAAAGACGGTGGATAAACCTTCATATGAGATATGTATGGGCAAACCACCCAAATACTCATACATGAGGATTTGGGGATGTCCTGCTTACGTGAAGCAGACAGTGGGAGATAAGCTGGATAATAGATCCATCTTATGTTCTTCATTGGGTATCCAAAGAATTCCATTGGATACTACTTCTACTATCCCAACGAAACAAAAGTTTTTGTTTCTAGAAATTCCACCTTTATGGAAACGGAGTTTCTACTTGATAGAAAAGGCAAGATAGTAGAACTCGAAGAAGTTCAGGAACCAACTGAAGTACCAAGTGAATCTCCCGCACCTCAAGAGCCAATACCAGAAATGGTCGCACCTAGGAGATCTGAAAGGATTCCTAGGGCTCCTGAAAGATATGGTTTCCTCCTTGAAGATGATCAAAGTGATCAAGTTATTGGATGTGATCCAAGAACATTCAAGGAGGCGGTTTCCGATGCTGATTCTAATTTATTGCTTGAAGTAATGCAATCTGAGATTGACTCGATGCATGCGAACCAAGTTTGGACTCTTGTTAATCCTCCCGAAGGAATTGTTCCTATTGGGTGCAAATGGATATACAAGAGAAAACTCGGGCCTCATGGTAAGGTACTGAACTACAAGGCACGACTGGTCGCGAAAGGTTATACTCAAAGGCAAGGTGTTGACTATGATGAAACTTTTTCACCAGTCGCAATGTTCAAGTCAATTAGAATACTACTTGTCATAGCCGCATGGTACGACTATGAGATATGGCAGATGTATGTGAAAACTGCGTTCCTTAATTGAAACATTAAGGAAGAGATCAATATGACGCAGCCTGAGGGTTTCACATCTGTAGGAAGTGAGCATAAAGTATGCAAACTTCAGAGATCGATCTACGGTCTCAAACAAGCATCGAGAAGTTGGAACCTAAGATTCGATGAAACAATTAAGAAATTTGGTTTCATCAAGAATCCCGAGGAGCCATGTGTATATAAGAAGGTAGTTAAGAATGTTGTGACATTCCTTGTACTTTATGTTGATGACATTCTACTCATTGGGAATGATGTAGGAATGTTTCAGTCAACTAAAGTGTGGTTGTCTAGTATATTCTCGATGAAGGACATGGGTGAAGCGTCCTACATTCTTGGAATACAGATCTATCGAGATAGATCGAAACAGATGCTTAGACTCACCCAAGCTGCCTACATCGATACCATACTTAAGCGGTTCTCTATGGAAGAGTCCAAGAGAGGAAACCTACCTATGTGCCACGGGGTCACTCTATCTAAGTCTATGTGTCCAAAGACTGATGAGGAGATAGAGAGTATGACACGTGTGCCATATGCCTCGGCAATAGGTAGTATTATGTATGGCATGATCTCAACTAGACCGGATGTCGCATATGCTCTGAGTGTCACGAGACGTTACCAAGCCAACCCCGGCCAAATGCATTGGAAGGTCGTGAAAGATATTCTTAAGTACTTACGAAGGACTAAGAATATGTTCATGGTCTATGGGGGTGGTGAACTGAAATTGGAAGGCTACACTGATTCTAGCTTCCAATGTGACGTGGATGATTCGAAATCAACCTCTGGATTTGTATTCATGCTCAATGGTGGTGCTGTCTCTTGGAAGAGTTCCAAACAAGACACCATCGCGGATTCAACCACTGAGGCTGAGTACATCGCAGCATCAGCTGCTGCTAAAGAGGCGGTTTGGATAAGGAATTTCATCCAAGAGTTGAGCGTAATCCCTGAAGGAGTTGGTCCAGTCCCGGTGTACTGTGACAACACGGGTGCCGTTGCGCAAGCAAAGGAACCTAGGTCTCACCAAAGATCCAAACATATACTGAGGAAATACCACATAATCCGGGATATTGTGGCTAGAGGTGACATAGCAGTTGAGAGAGTCGCCTCTGAAGACAACATTGCTGATCCACTTACGAAGCCCTTGCCAGGACCGTTGTTTGAAAAACATCGCGAAACAATGGGACTGCGTCTGATGAGTAGTTGGCTTTAGGGCAAGTGGGAGATTGTTAGAGTAGATGCCCAACTAGCCAACTTGTGGCGTGTGGGTTTTATTGACTCTTTGTATAACGATCTTTATTTATGAAATTCGCATTTCTTTTATGGCATTCTTTATTTTCATTATGTTATAATGTTAAAAATTGTGTTGGATAAAGATCTAGGATGCACCATAGTGCATGTTAGATGTGATAGTGGATATGATGGCTATCATTAGACACATCTAATAGTCACTGTGTATTCTGAACTCGTTCCTAGTCGATTGGGCCGTCAAAATGAGGATAAGGCCGCCCGAGCTTGAGACTAGCATCTGCGATGTGAAGTACCATGTTTCATTTGTAGGGAACATTGTGATGTTCTGAGCATGCAGATGGATAGTGACCTGGTGATCTATCGAACTACCCTCGTTCGGACTTTCCAAATGGTTACCATTTTGTCAAGTGGATAAGTCCGAGGTCTTGGTTGAACTGATTAGTCCTCACTACTCGAAACGTCATTGAGACTCTACATGATAGGTGCCTCACTTTGACCCGTTTACCGACTCATTTGGGATCATTAGGTGGCGGGATTGGGTGTGGTCCCGATGCATGTAGGAGTCGATGCTTCGTTGTCGAGGATTCACCGCTCGCTTTTATGCGTGGATATCCTATGCTATCTGAGGAGGTAATAGTGTAATAAATCTCTGGCCAGAGTACTAGATGTGTTTTAGGTAAATGGGTTTACCTAGTAACACACGCGATGTCACTATTTGATTTTCGAGATGTATGCATAGTTATTGGATCTTTAGCGACTCTCGATTTACCAATGGTCGATGACCTGATCGGCATATATGTGCTGAAAGGATCGTACTGTACGCTAACCATGATCTACTGGTTCTTGCAGGCACTATCAGTGATACCTAGTGGATCATGGGGCGATGTTGCTATGCGCTTTATCATGATCCGATGGATCAGTCCGAAATTGTGATTTCGGAGTCGCAATTGTTGTGGGCTCACGGCTAGCTGTATCCCTGAACCATTGAGGGTCAAACAAGTACTGGCTTCATGATTCCCGCACGGAAATTGAGCTCAATGTGTTGAGCATAGGAGGAGGAATTTGGGGAGTGCGACTTCCTGAAAGTCAACAGGGGTAAAATAGCAATTTCCCTAAAGTTTGGGCTAGTTTGACTATCCTTGAAACTTGGAGGGCCAAACTGCAATTTTGGACTAGGTGGTCTAAAAAATTATTTTCACATCATAATACTCACTGTGTAGATCGGTCCGATCAGATCGTCGATCGGAGTTATGATGAAGCCACTGTGATAGGAATGAACCGAATGTTCATATGGACCTGGGCCCGCCCCAGGCCCATTGGGCCGGTCCAAGCCCATCACAAGTCTAATAAATAATTGATCTAGGGCTACATTGCGACACACTCTTGCATCACAACCCTACATAGTAGCCGCCACCTTCCCTCTCCCTCTCCTCTCGGCCGCCCACCACCACACGCGCCACCGCCGTCGGCCACGCGCCGCCGCCCGCCGTTGCTCACGTGATTGGACTTGTTCCGATCACATCGATGAGGATATTTCGTTCGTGACAAATTTGTCAGCTATTCTAGTGCAGACTGACGAAGGAGCCGTGAATCCAGTCGTGGACCGGATTAGGAGATCTACCGCCGCCTACCGTTGAAGTGCCAGTTTCCCTGTGAATCTGGTCGGAGCCAAGCGCCTAGACGCCAGCAAGGTATCTTCTATATAACATCCTATGAATGTTTTATTGCTTTGATTATTATATATTGAACGTTTCTGGGGCAAATTTTGAAACTTCCGCTGCGCCCCCGGGAACGGGATCCGGATCCGCCGCTGCGCCAACAAGTTGTTCTATCGGGTAACAAGAAAATGTGCAGAATGAACCGATTAAACAGTGAAGAAATATATAACCAACGAAAGTTGTAAGCACTAAATAAATGCTGTAAAGTAACAGGGACAAGAATTTTTTTTATGGAACTTCGGAGCTTAAACTCCTACTTCTCCCCTTCTTCCTTGAACATGAAGGTTTCATAGAAGATTTGATTACAATAGCTCCTGCTACAACCCGATCCAACAGCCCGCTAGCAACACCACGACAGAAACAAATGAATAATCTGTTCTAAAAATACAACGATAGCTTCTAAGATGTCTAAGCTTTCACGCTTTCTGTACACTCTATTTTTTATTTACAACACAATACCACAGAGTGGTTACAACACGAATTAATAAATGTAAGGATTTTTAGTGTAGGTTGTAACGAAGATGTGATGAATAGTGAGATTTTGAGCGACGTGAATTCTGCAGCGTAACAGTATGTAGATTAAATTTTTTTGCAGAATTCTGTGTGTCAAGGATATTCATAATTGATTCAAAAGATATTCTCGTCATTCGTTGATTTCAAGAATCTTCGTTATAGCGTTCTGTTCATCATTCTGTATATATATAGAGATTTCCATCTCTATCAAAAGGAAAAAATATATGTTGTACCAGCTAGTTGATATTTCTCCATTTTCGAAGAACTTGCCTTTATTTCTTCCATTATCATAGGAAAGGTACCGTTGAGTCCAAAGATATCATCTGGTAAATTTTATCAGTTATTAAGCATTAGATTGATTTAACTTGATCTGACAGAATCACGTCCAAAATGATATATGCATGTTCTGAGCTGTTTTCTGTAGACGTGATCTGAAAGATTGTAAGCTCTGATCTGTTACGTATACTAATAACATCAACACTGAACTACGACTTAACTCTTTAAGTTCAGAGCTGAGTTCTTATATGCTCTTGTAGCACCCAAACCCCATGGGGCCACGAATTTAAGGGAAAAATAAATATAAGACAAAAAATGAAGGGTCGAAATGAATAATAGCAAGTTGTATTGCCTCGCTAAAAAAAAATCAAAGAATAACTATTGGCGCCAAGGAATAAAGCAATAGATTTCCATATCAATATTCAAAATACAAAATGCGATTGCGAATTACAACTACTGGAACTCTATTTGAATTCATCATTGTTGTAATCGATCTTAATACAATTCAACAAAGATCAAAAACAACAGCAACGAAATTAACATCGCGGAATCTCCGGCCATTGATAAACACCCACACACCACAGCTGATTCAGACTCCTCCTCCTGTCTGCACCGGAACCGACTCACCTGCACCAAGAAAGCTAGTGAGCCTAGGGGCTCAGCAAGCAAAACTGAGAGTCACAAGAGCACGACATGCAGGAAGGCGCAATACATACATTAACATAGTTTAAAGGAAGACATTTTAACATAGATCTTCGTAAAAATTCAATTTGGGAACAACTCAGATCCCAATATTTCCTTTCTTTTTGACTTATGGCTCAGAAGCTCTCCTTATGTCCCGTTACACTTGATCAAATGACTACTGATATCATTTCTATATGGAGAAACTCGCCCAATATGAAGGGGCAACCGTCACTCTCGATTGCTGCTCACCCTTCCCATATGGACCGTCTGTTATCTTTGCCATAAATCTTAAAATCTGAACATTTTCTTCCTTTAAACAATATCTGGGTGAAATCAGATCTTGACATCGGGGTTCACTTCATTTTTAAAACTCAATTTCTATAAAATAACATTTGCACTGAGCATCTAGCTCTGACTTGGGAAAAATATGTTGAAAGAAACAGCGTATGGTTAATAGATAAATTTCAGATGTTTCTAAATGAAAGTACTGTTGGCGTAAATAGATGTCAACGAATTGAGTTTGGTCAACTCAGCTGTAACGGAGTAATAGGTGAAACAGCAGATACCTACAGGGAGCTCAGCTGCTGGGGTGAATCAGATGTCAACAGAATATCGGTTGAACAAACAGATGACGCTAAGGAAATATCATATGAACAGTGAACAGCTGTTGGTAGTTGACCGTAGTCAACTCAGCTATAAGATGATCAATAATGATGGACTGACTAGAACAACTTGCGGCTGATCATTACACTTAGAATTTATCCAATACACTATAACAGCTGGAGAAAATACTACTGGTTTGAAGATGAATTTCAATCGTTACATAGGAATTCAACATCTGAATATAACTCGGTGTTGCAACATCAAAACGACGGCTGTGCTATCAGCTGTTGCCTATCAAACCAGACTTAACTTCTGATTTGACTAGCATCTCCAATTACATAGCATCAAATTCCGATGTTACCATTCACCAAAAGAAGAAGAACTTCTAAATTTTACGATGAACTGGAATTGGAATGCTCAGTGGTTTAAAAACCAACATCAACAACTTCATAAAATACATTTTGAGTTTCAAACATAAACCCACTGTGAACCCGAACATTAAACATACATTTTCAAATCAGCAGAAACATGAACAATGGTTGAAATTGAA
Source organism: Dorcoceras hygrometricum (assembly GCA_001598015.1). Lineage (NCBI taxonomy): Eukaryota > Viridiplantae > Streptophyta > Magnoliopsida > Lamiales > Gesneriaceae > Dorcoceras > Dorcoceras hygrometricum. Next base: position 75,126 of record KV000975.1, on the reverse strand, counting down.
CATAACTCAGGCAAGCAATTACGAAACGGAAGGAGAACAATACATATGCTTTCACGGCGTAGCAAGAATCAGATTTACTTGTCTTAACACAGGAGAAACACGAAACACAGCAGGTCTTAGCAGCAAGTCTCCTCAAGTATCGCAGCAATTTTCCTATGGTTTCTTTGATGAAAATGAAGGTTTTCTTGCAAAATGATGAACTTATAGTCCACACGTACCATAAGCATGGGAGTCTGACTTGTAACAGGGGAAAACACTCGAGTAGGCATGGTGTTCCACACCTACTTCTCAAAATTTGTTAAAAGTCCCCTATCACTATTTGAATTTGTGAAAGAAATACTCTCATTTAAAAAGAACCATTCTCCCATCCGAAAAATCATTTTATTTTCGAATTCTGAAAATTACTCAGCTGCTGCTCAGGTAACAGCTGACCAGACCTCTGTTCTTGTTTACATATCTGTTCTTGATCCCTGTCCTTCAATTTTTCTATTTCCATATGTTTTTACGATCCTTGTTCTTTCGTTTTTGTATCAGAGCCTATGTTTGAGGCATCTGTCGAATTCTGAAAATTACTCAGCTGCTGCTCAGGTAACAGCTGACCAGACCTCTGTTCTTGTTTACATATCTGTTCTTGATCCCTGTCCTTCAATTTTTCTATTTCCATATGTTTTTACGATCCTTGTCTTTCGTTTTTGTATCAGAGCCTATGTTTGAGGCATCTGTTTCCACTATCATGAAGGCTATTGGGTTAGGTATACCTAAACAGGGTAAAGTTTGGACTATTTCTTTAATATCTTTGACAATACGAGTATGGACGTCTGTCCAGGGAGGATGAGTTTTTTGTAATCTTTCATAAAGGGGTTGACAGATTTGACGTAAATGGGGGAAAAATTCAGCAATATAATTTAAACAACCTAAAAATCTTTGAAGTTGATTTTTGTCTTTTATTTGGTCGGGAAATTTTTCAGCAAATTGGATGACTCTATGAATTGGTTTTATTAAACCTTTTGATATATCATGACCTAAAAAGCGGATTGAAGTTTGAAATAGCTTCATTTTCTTTTGAGATAGCACAAGACCATTTTGCTTAATAATTTGGAGAAAGTGTTTGAGGTGTTTGAAATGTTGATCTATATCGTCAGAATAGATGAGTATATCATCTATGTAGACAATACTGAAGGATGAATAAGGATTGAAAATGTTGTTCATAATACATTGAAATTCTGAAGGAGCATTTTTGAGACCAAATGGCATTACATTCCATTCGTAATGACCAAATGGGACAGTAAAAGCTGTCTTATATCTATCAGATTCAGCAATTTGAATTTGCCAAAATCCATATTTAAGGTCGAATTTTGAAAATATTTTTGCAGAATGTAAACGATTGATAAGGTCTCTTTTATTTGGAATAGGATAACGAATCCATTGAAGTACTTTATTTGGAGGTTTGTAATTGATGACTAGACAGGGAACACCACGTTCTAGTTCAGCCTTTTTGACTACATAGAAAGCTGAACAACTCCATGGTGATTTGGAAGGTCTGATGAGTTTTTTGGATAAAAGATCTTAGATCTCATTTTGACAGTGTTGTAATAAATCCTGATTCATTTGAATAGGTCTATCTTTTGTTGGAATGTTTTTTTCTGAAAAATCTTTTTCATAAGGAAGGGAAACAATATGTCGTTTCCTATCCCAGAAGGCATGAGGTAACTCATGACAGATTTCATTGGTAATCTGTTGTTCTAGAATTTTGATATTCTGTTGGATTTGAGGTAAGATCAATTGTTCATCTATTTTGAGGTAAGAAATTTCTTCTTGTAATGGATTAATATGTTGTTTTTTATAGGGAATAATGTTAATTTGTTTGAAGATAGAGGAGTTCTGCAACAAGAAGATTTCTTTTTGTTTGACGGGTGTGATGAAAGGGAAGAGAATGTTTTGACTATGAATCCTGGTAGATACACTTGACTTGGAATGGGTATATTTGAGTAAGAAAGGGAGTTCCGAGAATCATATCTAAAGATATGTCACGGACCAATGTGATACATTTTTGAAACAGTAATTATTATTACAGATATGAGCATTTGAAAGCTTATACCTAACATCTAAGGGTTTTGAGCTAGCAGTATATAATTATTGTGTTGTTTTTTCATAATATTTTGAGGGTACTATACCTTATCTGAGAACATTATGATCTGCTCCAGAGTCTAGTAAGGCAATTAGAGTGATTTTGAAATCTTCAATAACTAACTGAATATGAACATACCATTTTTGAAAATCTATTTTTTGGATTGAATTAATGAAATTACTTGTTGAAGATTGATCTACGCTGTGGATATTGATTTCGTTAACATGTATTGAGTTTTGTATAGGAGTTTGAGAAGTAAGGAGTATTAATTTGGTTTCTAATTCTACATCTTTTTCTTTAAGTAGAAATGAGAACATTATGATCTGCTCCAGAGTCTAGTAAGGCAATTAGAGTGATTTTGAAATCTTCAATAACTAACTGAATATGAACATACCATTTTTGAAAATCTATTTTTTGGATTGAATTAATGAAATTACTTGTTGAAGATTGATCTACGCTGTGGATATTGATTTCGTTAACATGTATTGAGTTTTGTATAGGAGTTTGAGAAGTAAGGAGTATTAATTTGGTTTCTAATTCTACATCTTTTTCTTTAAGAGAAACTAATTCTTTTTGAAGTTGATTAACTTGTTTTTTGAGGAGATTAACCTATGTTTGAAGATCTTTTGTAGTAACTTGTTTGGGAAAACTTTGTTAGAGGATATTTATTAAATAAAGTACTTAAACTAAAATGTTCTTTGACTGGATCTCTTTTTGAACTAGATTCATCGAGAATTAAATCTTTGAGCTTATGAAGATATTGCATTTGAGTTTCTTGATCTGGTATTTGGTGAACTAATTCAAGAATTGCTTCTTTTTTATCTTTTGTAATTACTTGTACTGTTGGAGGAGAATTATTATCTGACTCAGTGTCATCGTCTGAAGATGTACTGGAATCAGAGAAAATGTGCTGTTTTGGATTGACATCCTCAGCAGAATGAGTTTGAGTATTTTGAATGTTTTTAATTTCAGGATAATTAATTTTATTAGAATTACTTGAGGTATTGAATTCTGTTAAATTATTTGAAATAATATTGTCAGTCTTAGTATCTTTTGGTGTATTAAATTGTAATTTTTGAAGAGGAGGATGAACAGCTGTAACAATTTCATTGTTACTGAGTGTCCATTTTTTATGAAAAGTTGTATTAACTTGTATAACTTATTGGTTTTGATAATCATTAATGTCTTCTGTCGAAAGGAATATTGTTAGGAAAGTGTAAAAATGAATATTTGATTTAATTGTTTTCATTTTGATTATCCATGCATTAACAATTTTCTCTTTGATCGGTTTATCCAATTGTTTATACCAAATTCTTTTTGAATCATGAATTTTATCTTCAGCTTCTTTGTTTAAATATTCATAATCTGGTTTGAATTCTTTTCCAGAACTGATCATATTAATCATACTGGAAATTGAAGGAGACATTGGAGGAGAATAATTTTGAGGAGAAGAGTGTTCTGATTGAGGTTTAGCAAGAGGGGTTGTAAATTCATATCTTTGAGTATTTCTTGAAACAGTCGAAAAGGAATGTCTCGAAGATTGAGATCTTTGGAAATTAGGAATTTTATAGTTTTGAATTTGTGAATTAAATTTTATTGTAATTTTGCAATCTTCTTCTTCTATTATTTGAGAAATATCTCTACGTTCTATGTTTCTAGGAATTTGAGGAGTATTAATTATGAATTGTTCTGGAATGGTTATTTCATTCCATTTGAGTCTTTTGGGCGTAAAGACCGTAGGTCTTTCCGCATCTATTTGCAACAATGTTGTCTCTTATTTCGAAGCAGGCAGTCTGTTGTATTTTGGATTTATTTGAGAAGACAGAAGTCTGAAGTAAATTCTGTACATAATTGCGAATTTTTTGCAGGGATGAAATTCATCTCCCTGAATTTGAACATCTAAAATTAATGAATCTAAAATCTCTGTGAGATCCACAGAAAAGTTTGGAGAACAATTAAAAGAGTATTAATTATGAATTGTTCTGGAATGGTTATTTCATTCCATTTGAGTCTTTTGGGCGTAAAGACCGTAGGTCTTTCCGCATCTATTTGCAACAATGTTGTCTCTTATTTCGAAGCAGGCAGTCTGTTGTATTTTGGATTTATTTGAGAAGACAGAAGTCTGAAGTAAATTCTGTACATAATTGCGAATTTTTTGCAGGGATGAAATTCATCTCCCTGAATTTGAACATCTAAAATTAATGAATCTAAAATCTCTGTGAGATCCACAGAAAAGTTTGGAGAACAATTAAAATAAATTGGTCCATTGCAGATATTGGTTTGCACCATCGACAGAAGAGATGTTTGATATCTCTTGAGTCTTTTATCACGCAAGACGAGATATACTGGAGTGTCAACTCCAATATGAACTAAGGTTTGACAGCTATTTGAACTAAACCAAAATGAATATATCTGAAATTCTTTTGAATATATTTTTGTATTGTTGAATTATTAAGGAGAGTTATACTTTGACTATATTCTTGAATACTTAAAGTTTCTTCGGGAGTTTTGACAGAAAAAGCAGTTTTGAAATCTGTGAAACCTATTTTTGTAAATGTTTTCTATGTGTTCTTGAGGGATTGTCCAGTTTCAATAATCTATCGGCATATGTGTTTCACTACTTTGAACTACATTTTGGGACCTAGAGGTAGATCCTAATGACATTAGATTTCTAAATCTTAAAGACATCTTGAACTATAACAGAATACTCTTAAAACCTATGTTTTCAGTGTGGCAAGTACGGGACCACCGACCGAGACCACCTTCTTCGGCTAACCAACGGATTCACGGCTGACCAACGCAGTTCCAACCACCTAGACACAGACCTTAATTGAATTCTATGATAGTCTTGACAGACCTAAGTTAAAAAATCTCTAAGTTCATTAAAGTCATGGCTGTGATACCAAAACGAAAGAACAAGGATCGTAAAAACATATGGAAATAGAAATATTGAAGGACAGGATCAAGAACAGATATGAAAACAAGAACAGAATGATATAAAAGATTGATTTTATAAAAATGAAATTGAAATCTTACAGAGTAAGGTTGATTGATCGTAAAAAACATATGGAAATAGAAAAATTGGAGGACAGGGATCAAGAACATATACGAAAACAAGAACAGAATGATAGAAAAGATTGATTTTATAAAAATGAAATTGAAATCTTACAGAGTAAGGTTGATTGATCGCAGATACAAACTCAGAGGATTTTACAAGTAAAGTTTCGCTCTAAATTCGCTCTGTCTAAACTATGAAAATACAATGAATATATAATGAAAAACTTTGAAGTCTTCGACAAGCTTGGTAGATGGAATGTCACCGTCTACTTTTGCTTTATGTCTTGATCAACTTTTGATAATGCGTCTTTTGTCATCAGCATTTGAAAGTGGGAACGCCTTTTGATAATGGGAATCTTTGAAAATGGGAACCATCTTTTGAGTCAGCAACTTTGTCATTTTTTGATAATGGGCATCTTGCACGTTTTTTGAAAAACATTTGTCTTTGTCGGCCATCTTTGAGCTGGCTTTGTCTGCTTTTGATAATGGAGTCTTGACTACTTTTGCACGCGGGTTTTGAGTGGGAATCTTTTCCCTGTGTTGAATAGATATGAGGAAGGTGGGGCACGCGTTTCACCGAGAAACTTCTGGCCATTTGAGAAAGTGGCACGCGTTTCACCTAGAAAATTCTAGCCAATGTTTGAAAAACAGAAAGATAAAAAAGATATATATATATATATATATATATATTTTGAAATATCCTTATGATTTAAAAATCAAAAGGATCTTGAGCATTCAGTCCACCGAAAGGGTCGGAAGAGAACGATTCTTCTGATTTTGCAGTCTTTGAAGAGCATGAAACCATGATATATATATATATATATATATATATTTTGAAATATCCTTATGATTTAAAAATCAAAAGGATCTTGAGCATTCAGTCCACCGAAAGGGTCGGAAGAGAACGATTCTTCTGATTTTGCAGTCTTTGAAGAGCATGAAACCATAAATTCAAAAAGTTTATTTTGAAACTCTAGGTCATTTTTGAATTGATCAAAGAAAGTTTTTTGAGTGTCTGTTTCTTTGGGATTTTTAGGTGTTTGGGGTTGAGCAGGAGCGTCTGGTTTCTGCTCATTTGAAGTGTATTTGGGTTTTTGACCTGTGGTTATGAAATTGCGAACAACATGTTCATTGCAGAGGTGGGTCTGGTATTTCCCCCACCATTTGATCTTATGAATACGAACCAGTGAAAAAGGAACTGGATCGGGGTAAAGCTTCTGAAAATCAAAATCCCATGCAAAAATCCATGGAAATTTAAACTCAGCATGAAATTTGAGGGGTTTTTGAAAATTATTAAGGCAAGAGGATTCGGAGAAAACCTCTAACCCTTTTTTGACTTCTTGAGGTAAAATTGAAGAGTCGGAACCCATTTGTTTCCACCACTCATGAAACCAAATAGGAAAATTTGAATCGCATCCAGTATGAAAAGTGAAAAACCATGAATGGGAAAAAGGTCGAAGGTAAAAAGCTTTGAAGCAGGCATTTTTGTAAACAATATAATTGAAAGAGGGAGGTTGAAAATTAACAGAAAATGAACTGGTTTTGAAAATATCATCCCATTGGGTGGCTTAAATGACCTGCTTGATGATACATTTTGAATAAATAGTATTTCCTTTTGAACATGTTCTGTGGCCTATCTCCACAGAATCAGTGTCTACTAAAATGAATTCATAAAATTTTTGAAGTTTCTCTGGGTTGTCGGATTCCCAGTATTGAGAAGAGGAAAAACGACGTTTGATATAATCTTGTTTTTTGACACTTTGAGGGAGTTCAGTAAAGGGAGCAAACCCGAGGTTTTCAGACCACGGTTTGGAAACATATTTGTACTCATCATTAGATTGAAGGTGTTGAGAAGTTTGGATCTGTTTTGAAGGAGTAGTCAGAACTGATTTGTAGGGCAGTTCTGGAAGATTATGAAGTGGACTGTATCTATTGTAATTTGAAGTAAGGGGAGGAAATTGACCCGTGGGTCTTTGAGTGGGTGTTTTTGAAGGTGTGGATGGTGGTAATTGAACTAATTGTTTTGAAGGATTTTTGGGCATTTCATAATCCTTTGCTGTTTGAATATTTTGCTTGTGTTTTGCAGGATCCTTTTTTTGGGATAAATGGGTTTGTGTAAAGGCAATGAAGAGAGAAAACAATATCAAGAAGTTTTAAAATGTAGTATGAAAAATTGTTGTTGAAGAACGGGGTATTTAAAGAGATGATTTGAGTACTATTGGAATATTTAAGTAAAAGAAATATTTTGAAAAGATAAAGTAAAAGAGAATATGTATGATACGGTCTGAGCCAACGACCTGTTTTGATCTGACCTAATTGATCTATGATTTTTAACCTATTGTTTATGACTGACATAAGGAATATTTTTGTACGATTATCTAATATATTTGGAGGGTATTGTCTTTGTTGTTTTGGAGTAGGTATTGAGAAAAGGCTTCTTTCTCAACTATTTGAAATTACGCATAAGTGGCATATGCCTTTTGAAGGTTGTTGTTCAAATTCTGATTCAATATCATCTTTTGTGGATGTACTGGAATCACTAGGAATATCATCAAATAATTCATTAATATTTTGTTTTTTATATTTCTTATTAATTTTTTCTTAGGTTTTTTGAGAAAATTATTAGACGTATGACCTGGTTGGTTACAGTTCCAACATTTTAACGTATTTGAGTTAGTATTATTTTTCTTATATTTTTTATTCTTAAATCTTGAAGATTTATTGTAAGATTGAAATCTTTTATCTTTCATTATTAGACGTATGACCTGGTTGGTTACAGTTCCAACATTTTAACGTATTTGAGTTAGTATTATTTTTCTTATATTTTTTATTCTTAAATCTTGAAGATTTATTGTAAGATTGAAATCTTTTATCTTTCTTTTTCTTACGTATTTAAGGAGGTTCAATGTTCATTAAACCGAACATTGAGCAGAAAGAACATAACTCTTTACGAGTTGTAGTTCTATCAGATTTGTATTTTTCTTGAAGTTTGAGTTCTGAGCATAATGATAACCTTATTTTTTGATAAATGCAAACAACTGACCAAAGGTCATGTCTGCGAAAGGAATTTCTTCTGATCCTATTGTAGTTTTTAATTTTTGAAATATTCTTTCAGCGAAGAGTCGGGGTAATCCCGATATGAAACGTTCCTTCCAAAAAGACATATTACAGTCTTCTCGTCGAAGAACATGAGTTAGGAAAACATCGTTATACCAACGATAGTCAGTTAAGGATGGGCACTTGATATTTGTAAGAATAATTTTTGAAGAACTAAATTCTTCACTGGGATTTCCTATGAAATACATTGAAATTGTAACTATCAGGAATTCACCTGAAACATTTTAGCAGTAATGTTTCCGTTTTCATCTTCAGTGTGACTTCATGATTAAGAATGCTTAATTTTGATTCGAGGGATAAGGATTTATCCCACCAGTTTCTTAACTGTACTGTAAATCCTTGAATAATTAAGGCTGTTGAAGTTTATTCATTATTTCCTCTGATTTTGTAGGCTGCACGAGCCATACCCATTTCTTGTAAAGTATTTAGAATTTCATATTCTGTTTTCCATCTATGTTCCATTCAATTATAGATTGGCCATCATATTTTATACTTTTGAATTGATTTCTTTCCTCATAACCAATATCAACTGGCGTAGGCCGTCGATAATAATTACGAGTATTGAACTGTCTTCTATGGTTTATTCTATTAATTTGAGTTTCGTCATCTTTAAAAGGATTGTCAATAATATTGATTCTTCTTCTGATTCTAAACCAGAATCAGTCGGATTGGAAGTTTGGGGTTCATTATCTTGATTAATATTTTGATTATTATTGTTTTCGACACAATTAATTTTACTACCAGATGTACCTATTTCTGATAGCTTATTATTATTGAGGTTTATTCCTATCTCTTTTCCAGGAGGTATGACATTTGTTGTAAAGAAAGGTTTTGCTGATGTATTATTGAATATTGGTAGTTTTGATTTTTGAGGTAGATTATTGGAAAAATGATCTACTTGGGTAGCTATAGTTTTAAGTATTTGATTTGAATAATTATTTTGTTGAAAAATTTTATTGATATCTTCTGTATTAACAGGTTCTTTGTCATTGCGTCCACGTTTAAATGGATCAGCTATGACGTCACCTTTTGAAGTATTGAGGTGTAAGTTGTGAAGAGGAGGATGAACAGCTGTAACAATTTCATTGTTACTGAGCGTCCATTTTTTATGAAGAGTTGTATTGACGTGACTGACAGATTGGTTTTGATAATCATTAATGCCTTCTGCGGAAAGGAATATTGTTAGGAAAGTGTAAAAAGGAATATTTGATTTAATTGTTTTCATTTTGATTATCCATGCATTAACAATTTTTTCTTTGATTGGTTTATCCAATTGTTTATACCAAATTCTTTTTGAATCATGAATTTTATCTTCAGCTTTTTTGTTTAAATATTCATAAACTGGTTTGAATTATTTTCCAGAACTGATCATATTAATCATAATGGAAATTGAAGGAGACATTGGAGGAGAATAATTTTGAGGAGAAGAGTGTTCTGATTGAGGATTAGCAAGAGGGGTTGTAAATTCATATCTTTGAGTATTTCTTGAGACAGTCGAAAAGGAATGTCTCGAAGATTGAGATCTTTGGAAATTAGGAATTTTAGAGTTTTGAATTTGTGAATTAAATTTTATTGTAATTTTGCCATCTTTTTCTTCTATTATTTGAGAAATATCTCTACGTTCTATGGTTCTAGGAATTTGAGGAGTATTAATTATGAATTGTTCTGGAATGGTTATTTCATTCCATTTGAGTCTTTGGGGCGTAAAGACCGTAGGTCTTTCCGCATCTATTTGCAACAATACTGTCTCTTCTTTCGAAGCAGGCAGTCTGTTGTATTTTGGATTTAATTGAGAAGACAGAAGTCTGAAGTAGACTCTGTACATAATTGCGAAGTTTTTGCAGGGATGAAATACATCTCCCTGAATTTGAACATCTAAAATTAATGAATCTAAAATCATGGGATCTGTGAGATCCACAGAAAAGTTTTGAGAACAATTGAAATAAATTGGGCCATTGCAGATATTAGTTTGCACCATCGACAGAAGAGATGTTTGATATCTCTTGAGTCTTTTATCACGCAAGGAGAGATATACTGGAGTATCACCTCCAATATGAACTAATGGTTTCACAGCTATTTGAACTAAACCAAAATGAATATATCTGTAATTCTTTTGAATATATTTTTGTATTGTTGAATTATTAAGGATAGTTATACTTTGACTATCTTCTTGAATACTTAGAGTTTCTTCGTGAGTTTTGACAGACTGCCTGCTTCGTAAGAAGAGACAATATTGTTGCAAATAGATGCGGAAAGACCTACGGTCTTTACGCCCAAAAGACTCAAATGGAATGAAATAACCATTCCAGAACAATTCATAATTAATACTCCTCAAATTCCTAGAAACATAGAACGCAGAGATATTTCTCAAATAATAGAAGAACAAGATGGCAAAATTACAATAAAATTTAATTCACAAATTCAAAACTCTAAAATTCCTAATTTCCAAAGATCTCAATCTTCGAGACATCCCTTTTCGACTGTCTCAAGAAATAATCAAAGATATGAATTTACAACCCCTCTTCCTAAACCTCAATCAGAACACTCTTCTCCTCAAAATTATTCTCCTCCAATGTCTCCTTCAATTTCCAGTATGATTAATATGATCAGTTCTGGAAAAGAATTCAAAACCAGATTATGCATATTTAAACAAAGAAGCTGAAGATAAAATTCATGATTCAAAAAGAATTGGTATAAACAATTGGATAAACCAATCAAAGAAAAAATTGTTAATGCATGGATAATCAAAATGAAAACAATTAAATCAAGTATTCCTTTTTACACTTTCCTAACAATATTTCTTTCGGCAGAAGGCATTAATGATTATCAAAACCAGTCTGTCATTCACGTCAATACAACTCTTCAAAAAAAATGGACGCTCAGTAACAATGAAATTGTTACAGCTGTTCATCCTCCCCTTCACAAATTACAACTCAATACTTCAAAAGGTGACGTCATAGCTGATCCATTTAAACGTGGACGCAATGACAAAGAACCTGTTAATACAGAAGATATCAATAAAATTTTTCAACAAAATAATTATTCAAATCAAATACATAAAACTATAGCTACCCAAGTATATCATATTTCCAACAATCTACCTCAACAAACAAAACTATCAATATTCAATAATACAACAGCGAAACCTTTATTCACGACAAATGTCCTACCTCCTGGAAAAGAGATAGGAATAAACCTCAATAATAATACTGATTCCCTTCTCAATAAAATTTCAACAAAGCTATCAGAAATAGGTACATCTGGTAGTAAAATTAATTGTGTCGAAAACAATAATAATCAAAATATTAATCAAGATAATGAATCCCAAACTTCCAATCCGACTGATTCTGGTTCAGAATGAGAAGAAGAAGTCAATATTATTGACAATCCTTTTACAGATGACGAAACTCAAATTAATATAATTAACCATAGAAGAGTTCAATACTCGTAATTATTATCGACGGCCTACGCCAGTTGATATTGGTTATGAGGAAAGAAATCAATTCAAAACAAAATATAATGGCCAATCTATAATTTAATGGAACATAGATGGATCTTGAGCATTCGGCCCACCGAAAGGGTCGGAAGAGAACAATTCTTCTGATTTTGCAGTCTTTGAAGAGCATGAAGCCACAAATTCAAAAAGTTTATTTTGAAACTCTGGGTCATTTTTGAATTGATCAGAGAAAGTTTTTTGAGTGTCTGTTTCTTTGGGAGTTTGAGGTGTTTGGGGTTGATCAGGAGCGTCTGGTTTCTGCTCTTTTGAAGTGTATTTGGGTTTTTGACCTGTGGTTATGAAATTGCGAACAACATGTTCATTGTAGAGGTGAGTCTGGTATTTGCCCCACCATTTGATCTTATGAATACGAACCAGTGAAAAAGGAACTGGACCGGGGTAAAGCTTTTGAAAATCAAAATCCCATGCAAAAATCCATGGAACTTTAAACTCAGCATGAAATTTGAGGGGTTTTTGAAAATTGTTAAGGCACGAGGATTCGGAGAAAACCTCTAAACCTTTTTTGACTTCTTGAGGTGAAATTGAAGAGTCGGAACCCATTTGTTTCCACCACTCGTGAAACCAAATAGGGAATTTGAATCACATCCAGTATGAAAAGTGAAAAACCATGAATGGGAAAAAGGACAAAGGTAAAAAGCTTTGAACCAAGCATTTTTGTAATCAATATAATTGAAAGAGGGAGGTTGAAAATTAACAGAAAATGAACGGGTTTTGAAAATACCATCCCATTGGGTGGCTGAAATGACCTGCTTGATGATACATTTTGAATAAATAGTATCTCCTTTTGAACATGTTCTGTGGCCTATCTCCACATAATCAGTGTCTACTAAAATGAATTCATAAAATTTTTGAAGTTTCTCTTGGTTTTCGGATTCCCAGTATTGAGAAGAGGAAAAACGACGTTTGATATAATCTTTTTTTTTGACACTTTGAGGGAGTTCAGTAAAGGGAGCAAAACCGAGGTTTTCAGTCCACGGTTTTGAAACATATTTGTACTCATCAATCGATTGAAGGTTTTGAGAAGCTTGGATCTGTTTTTAAGGAGTAGCCAGAACTGATTTGTAGGGAAGTTCTGGAAGATTTTGAAGTGGACTGTATCTATTGTAATTTGAAGTGAGGGGAGGAAATTGACCCGTGGATCTTTGAGTGGGTGTTTTTGAATGTGTGGATGGAGATAATTGAACTAATTGTTTTGAAGGAATTTTGGGCATTTCATAATCCTTTGCTGTTTGAATATTTTGCTTGTGTTTTGCAGGATCTATTTTTGGGATAACTGGGTTTGTGTAAAGGCAATGAAGAGAGAAAACAATATCAAGAAGTTTTAAAATGTAGTATGAAAAATTGTTGTTGAAGAACGGGGTATTTAAAGAGATGATTTGAGTACTATTGGAATTTTTAAGTAAAAGAAATATTTTGAAAAGATAAAGTAAAAGAGAATATGTATGATACGGTCTGAGCCAACGACCTGTTTGGATCTGACCTAATTGATCTATGATTTTTAACCTATTGTTTATGAATGACATAAGGAATATTTTTGTACGATTATCTAATATATTTGGAGGGTATTGTCTTTGTTGTTTTGGAGTAGGTATTGAGAAAAGGCTTCTTTCTCGACTATTTGAAATTACGCATAAGTGGCATATGCCTTTTGAAGGTTGTTGTTCATCTTCTGATTCAGTACCATCTTTTGTGGATGTACTGGAATCACTAGGAATATCATCAAATAATTCATTAATATTTTGTTTTTATATTTCTTATTAATTTTCTTAGGTTTTTTGAGACAATTATTAGACGTATGACCTGGTTGGTTACAGTTCCAACATTTTAACGTATTTGAGTTAGTATTATATTTCTTATATTTTTTATTCTTAAATCTTGAAGATTTATTATAAGATTGAAATATTTTATCTTTATTTCTCTTACGTATTGAAGGAGGTTCAATGTTCATTAAACCGAACATTGAGCAAAAAGAACCTAACTCTTTACGAGTTGTAGTTCTATCAGATTTGTATTTTGCTTGAAGTTTGAGTTCTGAGTATAATGATAAACCTTCTTTTTTGATAAATGCAAACAACTGACCAAAGGTCATGTCTGCGAAAGGAATATCTTCTGATCCTACTGTAGTTTTTAATTTTTGAAATATTCTTTCAGCGAAGAGTCGCAACGTTCCTTCCAAAAAGACATATTACAGTCTTCTCGTCTAAGAACATGAGTTAGGAAAACATCCTTATACCAACGATAGTCAGTTAAGGGTGGGCACTTGAGATTTGTATGAATAATTTTTGAAGAACTAAATTCTTCACTAGGATTTCCTATGAAATACATTGAAATTGTAACTATCAGGAATTCACCTGAATCATTTTGAGGAGTAATGTTTCTGTTTTCATCTTCAGTATGAACTTCATGATTAAGAATGCTTAATTTTGATTCGAGGGATAAGGATTTATCCCACCAGTTTCTTAATTGTCCTGTAAATCCTTGAATAATTAAGGCTGCTGAAGTTTCTTCATTATTTCCTTTGATTTTGTAGGCTGCACGAGCCATACCCATTTCTTGTAAAGTATTGAGAATTTCATATTCTGATTTGCCATCTATGTTCCATTCAATTATAGATTGGCCATCATATTTTGTACTTTTGAATTGATTTCTTTCCTCATAACCAATATCAACTGGCATAGGCCGTCGATAATAATTACGAGTATTGAACTGTATTCTATGGTTTATTCTATTAATTTGAGTTTCGTCATCTGTAAAAGGATTGCAAATAATATTGACTTCTTATTCCAGAATCAGTCGGATTGGAAGTTTGGGATTCATTATCTTGATTAATATTTTGATTATTACTGTTTTCGACACAATTAATTTTACTACCAGATGTACCTATTTCTGATAGTTTTGTTGAAATTTTATTGAGAAGGGAATCAGTATTAAAATCAATCTTTTCTATCATTTCAGTATTATTATTTCGGACGGGAGAATGGTTCTTTTTAAATGAGAGTATTGCTTTGAAAAATTTAAATAGTGATAGGGGACTTTTAACAAATTTTGAGAAGTAAGTGTGGAAAACCATGCCTACTCGAGTGTTTTCCCCTGTTACAAGTCAGACTCCCATGCCTATGGTACGTGTGGACTATAAGCTCATCATTTTGCAAGAAAACCTTCATTTTCATCAAAGAAACCATAGGAAACTCGCTGCGGTGCTTGAGGAGACTTGCTGCTAAGACCTGCTGTGTTTCGTGTTTCTCCTGTATTAAGGCAAGTAAATCTGATTCTTGCTACGCCGTGAAAGCATATGTATTATTCTCCTTCCGTTTCGTAATTGCTTGCCTGAGTTATGTTAAATTTCAGCCATTGTTCATGTTTCTGCTGATTTGAAAATGTTGTTCGGGTTCACAGTGGGTTTATGTTTGAAACTCAAAATGTATTTTATGAAGTTTTTGATGTTGGTTTTTAAACCATTGAGCATTCCAGTTCCAGTTCATCGTAAAATTTCGAAGTTCTTCTTCTTCTGGTGAATGGTAACATCGGAATTTGACGCTATGTAATCAGAGATGCTAGTCGAATAAGAAGTTAAGTCTGGTTTGATAGGCAACAGCTGATAGCGCAGCCGTCGTTTTGATGTTGCAACACCGAGTTATACTCAGATGTTGAATTCCTGTGTAACGATTGAAATTCATCTTCAAACCAGTAGTTTCTTCTCCAGCTGTTATAGTGTATTGGATAAATTCTAAGTGTAATGATCAGCCGCAAGTTGTTTTAGTCAATCCTTCATTATTGATCATCTTATAGCTGAGTTGACTACGGTCAACTACCAACAGCTGTTCACTGTTCATATGATATTTCCTTAGCGTCATCTGTTTGTTCAACTGATATTCCGTTGACATCTGATTTACCTCAGCAGCTGAGCTCCCTGTAGGTATCTGCTGTTTCACCTATTACTCCGTTAACAGCTGATTTGACCAAACTCAATTCGTTGATATCTATTTACATCAACAGTACTTTCATTTAGCAACATATGAAATTTATCTAGTAACCATACGCTGTTTGTTTCAACATCTGTTTTCCCAAATCAGAGCTGGATGCTAAGTGCAAATGTTAGTTTATAGAAATTGAGTTTTAAAAATGAAGTGAACCCCGATGTCAAGATCTGATTTCACCCAGATATTGTTTAAAGGAAGAAAATGTTCAGATTTTATTATTTATGGCAAAGATAACAGACGGTCCATATGGGAAGGGTGAGCAGCAGTCGAGAGTGTCGGTTGCCACTCCATATTGGGCGAGTTTCGCCATATAGAAATGATATCAGTAGTCATTTGATCAAGTGCAACGGGACCTAAGGAGAGCTTCTGAGCCATAAGTCCAAAAGAAAGGAAATGTTGGGATCTGATTTGTTCCCAAATTGAATGTTTACGAAGAGCTATGTTTAAATGTCTTCCTTTAAACTATGTTAATGTATGTATTGCGCCTGCCTGCATGTCGTGCTCTTGTTACTCTCAGTTTTGCTTGCTGAGCCTCTAGGCTCACTAGCTTTCTTGGTGCAGGTGAGTCGGTTCCGGGGCAGACGGGAGGAGGAGTCTGAATCAGCTGTGGTGTGTGGGTGTTTATCAATGGCCGGAGATTCCGCGATGTTAATTTCGTTGCTGTTGTTTTTGATCTTTGTTGAATTGTATTAAGATCCATTACAAAAATGATGAATTCAAATAGAGTTCCAGTAGTTGTAATTCGCAATCGCATTTTGTATTTTGAATATTGATATGGAAATCTATTGCTTTATTCCTTGGCGCCAATACTTATTCTTTGATTTTTTTTTAGCGAGGCAATACAACTTGCTGTTATTCATTTCAGCCCTTCATTTTTTGTCTTATATTTCTTTTTCCCTTAAAGTCTTACTATCTCCTTTACATATAACTCTGCGTATCTACTCACATCATATGTTGTTTTTACTTGTAAAAAGTGAGCAGATTTCGTAAGCCTATCTACTATAACCCAAATAGAATTATATCATTGGGTAGTCCTGGGCAGTCCAATCACAAAATCCATAGCTATACCTTCCCACTTCCACTCTGGAATGGGCAACGGCTTCAACAATCCCGCGGGTCATTGGTGTTCAGCTTTTACCACCTGGCATGCTAAGCATTCTGAGTCATATGTTGTTTTTACTTGTAAAAAGTGAGCAGATTTCGTAAGCCTATCTACTATAACCCAAATAGAATTATATCATTGGGTAGTCCTGGGCAGTCCAATCACAAAATCCATAGCTATACCTTCCCACTTCCACTCTGGAATGGGCAACGGCTTCAACAATCCCGCGGGTCATTGGTGTTCAGCTTTTACCACCTGGCATGCTAAGCATTCTGAGACAAATCTGGCGATGTCTCTTTTCATTCGTGGCCACCAATACAGCTTTTGGAGGTCCTTATACATTTTAGTGCTTCCGGGATGCACATAGTATGGAGCTAAATGAGCTTCTGCCATCAAATCTGATCTCAAAGTTTCGACTTGGGTACCCACATTCGGCCCTGAAATCTGATTACTCCTTCTTCTGAAAAATAGAGGTTGCCGCCTCTTTCTTTATATTGTTTAACCCAATTCTGGAGTTGCTCATCCTTCAGCTGTCCCTCTCTAATTTGGTCTATCATATTCGAATGAATCGAGAGATTTGCCAAAAACAAAGCGCTGTCCTTGGGCACTAAGTCCATTTCGAACTTCTCGATCTCATAAGCCAATGGTCTTTGGATAGATAGCTGGGCTAAACCAACAAATTTTCTACTTAAGGCATCAGCTACGACATTGGTCTTCCCTGGATGATAGCTGATGGTGCAATCATAATCCTTCACCAGCTCCAGCCATCTCCTCTGCCTCATGTTCAATTCCTTTTGGGTGAAAAAGTATTTGAGGCTTTTGTGATCCGTGAATATTTCACACTTTTCCCCATACAGATAATGTCTCCAAATTTTCAATGCAAACACTACCGCTGCCAGCTCCAAGTCGTGCGTGGTATAATTTTTCTCGTGATTCTTCAGCTGTTGGGAAGCGTAGTAAATCACTCTATGATCCTGCATCAGTACAGCTCCTAGTCCCAACTTGGACGCATCTGTGTAAATAACAAACTGCCCTTGATCAGATTGCATGGTTAGCACATGGGCCTCAATCAGCGCTTGCTTTAACTGCTCAAAACTGACTTGACATTCTGGAGTCCACTCAAACTTATTCAGCTTTCTAGTTAGCGAAGTCAAGGGAACAGCTATCTTCGAAAATCTTTTAATAAAACGCCTATAGTATCCAGCTAATCCCAGAACACTCCTAACTTCTGAAACAGATCCATTGTACTGGCCAGTCGCGAACGGCTTCCACTTTCGCTGGGTCTACCTCTAGTCCATCTTTAGATATAATATGCCCGAGAAAAGCCACCTTTTCCAACCAAAAATCACATTTGTTAAACTTGGCAAACAGCTGCTTATCCTTCAAAGTCTGGAGCACTGTTCTCAAATGGTTCACATGCTCGAGTCTGGTCTTGGAATATACTAAGATTTCATCGATGAACATGACTACAAACTGATCTAAGAAGGGTTGGAAAACTCTGTTCATCAAATCCATAAAATCTGAGGGGGCGTTAGTAAGTCCAAAGGGCATTACCAAAAACTCATAATGGTCGTATCGTGTTCTAAAGGCAGTCTCATAGACATCTGCTGACTTAACCTTCAACTGGTGATAGCCCGACCTCAAATCGATCTTAGAGAAAACTACAGATCCCTTCACCTGGTCAAACAGATCTTCAATCCTAGGAAGGGGATATTTATTCTTAATCGTCAATTTATTCAACTCTCTATAATCTATACACAGTCTTACACTCCTATCTTTCTTCTTAACGAACAAAACAGGGGCTCCCCATGGCGAAGTACTTGGTCTAATAAACCCTTTGTCCAACAGATCTTGTATTTGTTCCTTTAGTTCCCTCATTTCAGATGGATCAAGACGATAGTGTGGCTTAGATACTGGTGCTGCTCCAGGGATTAAATCAATTGCAAATGCCAGCTCCCTACCAGGTGGCAGTCCACGTATATCTTCTGGAAACACTTCAGGAAATTCATTTACTATTTCTACATCTGGAAGTTGAGGTTTTCTAGCAGCTGCTAAGGATGACAGGCTTATCAAAAATCTTATTCCTCCTTTCTTCACAACTCTACACCTTAAGAGCTGAACTAATGCGAGGAATCTTACAAATCTGATTGGTCTCAAACGTAAACCAGTCTCCTCTTAGGGGTTTTACCACCACTGTTCGGAGATTGAAGTCTATTACTACTCCATACTTAGTCAGCCAATCCATCCCCAATATCATGTCGAACTCAGGCATCGGTAAGACAATCAAATTGGCAGTAATCCAATGCCCTTGTAGCCTAAGTTCTAAATCGTGAAATAGGTCATGGGATACAAGCTCTTCCCCAGATGGTACGGTTACAGAAAATCCCATGGTTACTTGGTCAGGTCTGACAGCTAATTTCTTAGCAAAATCTGATGCTATGAACGAATGCGTTGCTCCTGAATCTATCAAGGCTAAAGAAGGCAAACAAGCAATCAAAATCTTACCGATAATCACTGAAGAATCTGGGTTGACTTGGTCAGTCGTCATGACGTAAGCTCTACTGGTCACCATATGCTTCGACTTTGGGCAATTCTTTAACACATGCCCAGGCAGCCCACATCTGTAACAAACATTTTGTCCAACTCTACATGGACCAGGGTGGTTCTTCTGACACTTGGGACACACCGGTCTGCTTCCAACTTCTGGAAAGGCTAAAGAAGGCAAACAAGCAATCAAAATCTTACCGATAATCACTGAAGAATCTGGGTTGACTTGGTCAGTCGTCATGACGTAAGCTCTACTGGTCACCATATGCTTCGACTTTGGGCAATTCTTTAACACATGCCCAGGCAGCCCACATCTGTAACAAACATTTTGTCCAACTCTACATGGACCAGGGTGGTTCTTCTGACACTTGGGACACACCGGTCTGCTTCCAACTTCTGGAACCGCACTAATAGGTTGAACAGCTAGAGGTGTAGGCTCTTGGGGTCGCTGCTGATTCTTGTATGGCTTCTTAGATGACTTCTGGTCCTTGTGTTGAAAGGCCTGTCTCTTCAGCTTTCGCTACTCCACAACAACTTTCCAATCCTGATCAGCTCTGAGGGCTTTGTCCACTGCGCCCCTATAGTCCTTTGGCTCCACCAGTCTAACATCATGTCTAAGTGCTGAATTTAACCCACGATGAAATGTCGCAACTTCTCCTTAGGATCTGCTCCAATTAACGGTACAAAATAACATCCTCTCTGGAAATTTCGAACATACTCTTGGACAGACATGTCCCCTTGCTTTATCATTAAAAAATCTCTTTTCGATTCAGACCTCTTATCCTCACTAAAATACTATTCATAGAACATTCTCTTGAATTCTTCCCAGGAGAGGTTCGTTACGTCCACTACGAGTCTAGCTCCTTCCCACCAGAGCATAGCATCATCTCTCAACATATAAATGGCACATCTAGCCCTCTCTAAGTCTGGCACCGGAAAATATTCAAATATCACCTCCATAGACTTTATCCAACTCTCTGCGACAAATGGGTCTGTCGTGCCACTGATTCTCTCGGCTTTTGTCTTCGAAATCTTTCCTGAGGGTCATCATGACTTGGCCCTCTGGTACTCGAAGATTGGCCATTGCCTCTACTCGATTGTTCTACCAACAGTCTTAACAGCTGGGCAATGCTAGCATTACTATCGGGGTTGGATTCATCTACTGGAATATTTATTCTTCCTCGACCAGACATCTTAATCTATAGCCCGCAATCCACCACATAAGAACATCAGAACATGCAAGAATCAAGAGATACATGCTCTAAATCATAAAAGAAAACTCACTGCTCCGGAGAAATGGTCGACGAAATCTGTTCCAGCTGGAAATGTGTGTGTTTATCTCAGGACCATGCTCTGATAACAAGTTTGTATCACCCAAACCCCATGGGGCCACGAATTTAAGGGAAAAATAAATATAAGACAAAAAATGAAGGGCTGAAATGAATAACAGCAAGTTTTATTGCCTCGCTAAAAAAAATCAAAGAATAACTATTGGCGCCAAGGAATAAAGCAACAGATTTCCATATCAATATTCATAATACAAAATGCGATTGCGAATTACAACTACTGGGAATCTATTTGAATTCATCATTGTTGTAATGGATCTTAATACAATTCAACAAAGATCAAAAACAACTGCAACGAAATGAACATCGCGGAATCGTCGGTCATTGATACACACCCACACACCACAGCTGATTCAGACTCCTCCTCCCGTCTGCCCTGGAACCGACTCACCTGCACCAAGAAAGCTAGTGAGCCTAGGGGCTCAGCAAGCAAAACTGAGAGTAACAAGAGCACGACATGCAGGCAGGCGCAATACATACATTAACATAGTTTAAAGGAAGACATTTAAACATAGCTCTTCGTAAACATTCAATTTGGGAACAACTCAAATCCCAACATTTCCTTTCTTTTTGACTTATGGCTCAGAAGCTCTCCTTAGGTCCCGTTGCACTTGATCAAATGACTACTGATATCAGTTCTATATGGCGAAACTCGCCCAATATGAAGGGGCAACCGACACTCTCGACTGCTGCTCACCCTTTCCATATGGACCGTCTGTATCTTTGTCATAAATCATAAAATCAGAACAATTTCTTCCTTAAACAATATCTGGGTGAAATCAGATCTTGACATCGGGATTCACTTCATTTTTAAAACTCAATTTCTATAAAATAACATTTGCATTGAGCATCCAGCTGTGACTTGGGAAAACAGATGTTGTAAGAAACAGCGTATGGTTACTAGATAAATTTCAGATGTTGCTAAATGAAAGTACTATTGGCGTAAACAGATGTCAACAAATTGAGTTTGGTCAACTCAGCTGTTAACGGAGTAATAGGTGAAAAGCAGATACCTACAGGGAGCTCAGCTGCTGGGGTAAATCAGATGTCAACGGAATATCGGTTGAACAAACAGATGACTCTAAGGAAATATCATATGAATACTGAAAAGCTGTTGGTAGTTGACCGTAGTCAACTCAGCTATAAGATGATCAATAATGAAGGACTGACTAAAATAACTTGCGGCTGATCATTACACTTAAAATTTATCCAATACACTATAACATCTGGAGAAGAAACTACCGGTTTGAAGATGAATTTCAATCGTTACATAGGAACTCAACATCTGAATTTAACTTGATGTTGCAACATCAAAACGACGGCTGCGCTATCAGCTGTTTCCTATCAAACCAGACTTAACTTCTGATTCGACTACCATCTCCAATTACATAGCGTCAAATTTCGATGTTACCATTCACCAGAAGAAGAAGAACTTCGAAATTTAACGATGAACTGGAACTGGAATGCTCAGTGGTTTAAAAACCAACATCAACAACTTCATAAAATACATTTTGAGTTTCAAACATAAACCCACTGTGAACCCGAACATTAAACATACATTTTCAAATCAACAGAAACATGAACAATGGCTGAATTTGAACATAACTCAGGCAAGCAATCAC
>KV000975.1:31786-46550 GCA_001598015.1 Dorcoceras hygrometricum | reverse complement strand
GCCGCATGGTACGACATGAGATATGGCAAATGGATGTGAAAACTGACGTTCCTTAATGGAAACATTAAGGAAGAGATCTATATGACGCAGCCTGAGGGTTTCACATCTGTAGGAAGGGAGCATAAGGTATGAAAACTTCAGAGATCGATCTACGGTCTCAAACAAGCATCGAGGAGTTGGAACCTGAGATTCGATGAAACAATTAGGGAATTTGGTTTCATCAAGAATTCGGAGGAGCCATGTGTGTATAAGAAGGTAGTTAAAAGCGCTGTGACATTCCTCGTACTTTATGTTGATGACATTCTACTCATTGGGAATGATGTAGGAATGCTGCAGTCAACTAAAGTATGGTTGTCTAGTAGATTCTCGATGAAGGACATGGGTGAAGCATCCTATATTCTTGGAATACAGATCTTTTGGGATAGATCGAAACGTATGCTCGGACTCACCCAAGCTACCTACATCGATACCATACTTAAGCGGTTCTCTATGGAAGAGTCCAAGAGAGGACACCTACCTATGTGCCACGGGGTCACTCTGTCTAAGTCTATGTGTCCAAAGACTGATGATGAGATAGAGAGTATGACACGTGTGCCATATGCCTCTGCAATAGGTAGTATTATGTATGTCATGATCTCAACTAGACCGGATGTCGCATATGCTCTGAGTGTCACGAGCCGCTACCAGGCCAACCCCGTCCAATTGCATTGGAAGGCTGTGAAGGATATTCTTAAGTACTTGCGAAGGACTAAGAATATGTTCATGGTCTATGGGGGTGGTGAACTGAAATTGGAAGGCTACACTGATTCTAGCTTCCAATGTGATGTGGATGACTCGAAGTCTACCTCTGGATTTGTATTCATGCTCAATGGTGGTGCTGTATCTTGGAAGAGTTCCAAGCAAGACACCATCGCGGATTCAACCACTGAGGCTGAGTACATTGCAGCATCAGCTGCTGCTAAGGAGGCGGTTTGGATAAGGAATTTCGTCCAAGAGTTGGGCATCATTCCTGATGGAGTTGGTCCAGTCCCGGTGTACTGCGACAACACGGGTGCCGTTGTGCAAGCAAAGGAGCCTAGGTCTCACCAAAGATCCAAACATATACTGAGGAAATACCACATAATCCGAGATATTGTGGCTAGAGGTGACATAGCAGTTGAGAGAGTCGCCTATGCGGACAACGTTGCTGATCCACTTACGAAGCCCTTGCTAGGGCCGTTGTTTGAAAAACATCATGAAACAATGGGACTGCGTCTGATGAGTAGTTGGATTTAGGGCAAGTGGGAGATTGTTAGAGTAGATTCCCAACTAGCCAACTTGTGGCGTGTGGGTTTATAGACTCTTGTATGAAACGATCTTTATATATGTGATATTCGCATTTATTCATGGCGTTCTTTATTTTCATTATGACTATAATATTAACAATAGTGTTGGATAAAGACCTAGAATGCACCATAGTGTATGTTAGATGTGATAGTGGGTATGACGGCTATCATGAAACACATCTAATAGTCACTGTGCATTCTGAATACGTTCCTAGTCGATTGGGCCGTCAAAATGAGGATAAGGCCGCCCAAGATTGAGACTAGTATCTGCGATGCAAAGTATCGTGTTTCATTGGTAGGGAACATTATGATGTTCTGAGCATGCAGATAGATAGTGACCTGGTGATCTATCGAACTACCCTCGTTCGGACTTTCCAAGTGGTTACCATTTGTCGAGTCGATAAGTCTGAGGTCTTGGTTGTACTGATTAGTCCTCACGACTCGAAAGCGTCTCACTTTGACCCGTTTTCCGACTCACTTGGGGTCATTAGGCGGCGGGATTGGGTGAGATCCCGATGCATGTAGGAGTCGATGCATCGTTGTCGAGGATTCACCGCTCGCTCTCGTGCGTGGATATCCTATGCTATCTGAGGGGATAATAGTGTATAAATCTCTGGCCAGAGTACTAGAAGTGTTTTAGGTAAATGGGTTTACCTAGTAACACCCGTGATGTCACTATTCGATCTCCAAGATGTATGCATAGCTATCGGATCTCTAGCGACTCTCGATTTACCAATGGTCGTTGATCTGATCGGGATATATGTGTTGAAATGACCGTACTGTACGCTAACCACGACCAACTGGTTCTTGCAGGCACTACCAGTGATACCTATGGGATCATGGGGCGATGTTGTTAGGCGCTTTACCATGATCCGTTGGACAAGTCCGAAATTGTGATTTCGGAGCCGCAATGGTTGCGGGCCCACGGCTAGCTGTATCCCTGAACCATTGAGGGTCACACAAGTACTGGATTCATGATTCCCGCACGGAAACTGAGCTCAATGTGTTGAGCATACGAAGAGGAGTTTAGGGAGTGAGACTTCCTAAAAGTCAACAGGGGTCAAATTGCGATTTCCCGCTGTTGAGGGGCAAAACTGTCATTTTGGACTAAGTAATCTGAAAAATTGTTTTCGCATCATAATACTCAGTTTTGGAAACTGTGTAGACCGGTCCGATCAGATCGTCGATCGGAGTTATGATGAAGTCACGCTGATAGGGACGAACCAAATGTTCATACGTTGGACTGGGCCCGCCCCAGGTCCAATGGGCCGGTTCAAGCCCATCACACCTATACTTAGTCATGAGCCTAGGGTTGCATATAATAATTAAACTCCCACAAACCCTAGACCTAAGTTGGCCGCCGCCCCCTCCTCTAAAGCCACACGCCGCCGCCGCCGCCGTGTGCCGCCGCCTCTTGCCGTGATCGGACTTGTTTCGATCAGCTTGACGAGGAGTTTTTGTCCGTGCTGAATTCGTCAGTCCTTCTAGTGCAGGCTGACGAAGGTGTCTTGAATCCGGTCGTGGACCTGATTGACGATCTACCGCCGCCTACAGTTTGAAGTGTCGGTTTCCTCGAGAAACTGGTCGGAGCCAGGCGTCAAGACGCCAGCAAGGTGACAACTTCTAACATCCTATGTATGATTTTGTTGATTTTATCGATATATTGAACACTTTTCGGGGCTAATTTTGTTTTCCGCTGCGCCCCCGGGAAGTGGGATCCGGATCCGCCACCGTCTCCCTACAGTAACAGCTGACCAGACCTCTGCATTGTGTTCAACATCTGAAAATAATAAATCAGCTAGCACTTAAACGGTTAAGCTGAAATTCCAAATTAGAAATGGGTCCTTGATTTAAAAGGATTAAGAATTGTGGTCCTATGGATTTTGGGGCGTTACAGCTCTAAACTGAAAACAGTTTTTTAGCCCTGAGATGGTCTCTGTGCTGTTATCGCTCTAAGCTGTTTTCTGCGCTTGTTTAAGCTGTAAGCTGTTTACTGTACTGTGTAAGCTATTCATACCCATAGACTGCTGTAAGCTGTTATATATACGATGCTCAATTCTGAATCTTCTCTAAGCTGATTCCTGAACCAAAACACTGTTCTGATCTCGTACTCTGAACTGTTTTTGAATTCTCTGATCTGCTTTGCGTACCCTGAACATAAAGTTGATGCTCTAAGCTGTTTTTCTTGTTCTGAACTGAATCGAGACTATCTATGTTGATTTCCATGCTCTAATCTAAAAGTGACTTCTCTGAACTTTCTAATTTGTTCTATGCTGATCTGCATCATCCTGAGCTGAGTAGCTACGTTGTACACTGTTCTACTTTCTCTGAGCTGATATGCATTGCTGTAAATTTTTTGACATACTCTGAGCTGATATACATCGTTCTGATCTGACCTGCCAACTCTTAGCTGATCAACACGCTCTGAGTTGTTCTGTTACGACGTAAGCTATTCCGTTCAGCTACGCATCTTACGGCTGTAAGCTGTTCGTTTCTTGTCTTTGTTATCACCAAAACTCAAATTTTATTTCTAACAATGGCCGGTTTAGGTTTGGGTCTCAAGGGTCGGTATAGGGTGGCTAGGGTAAGGTCAAGGGTCAGTCTTAGGTCTATGTGGGGGCTGGGTCGGGTCCTTTAATCGAGGTAAGTGGGCTGCTGTGAGGGTCGAAGTGAAGGGTGACCCATATGGGTGCCTGCACACGACCAGCTAGTGTGTTGGGGTCATGAAGAGCGTTCTTGGTGGTATGTGTGGTCGAGGTTGAGTCCAGAAGATATCTGACCGTATAGGGTCACGTGGATCCAAGAAGAGAGTGATTTTGTCAATGAATGAATTAGTTATGAATTTTACGGTCAGCACATGTCATGACTTGTCATCTGTGCTTGAATAGTAGAGTTTCGGGGTCGGGTAGATCGCTCTAGGTTGTCTGTGTGATCAAGGTTGAGTCTAGATGATAGCCCATTGAGTTAGGGTCGTGTAGGTTCAAATAGACGACGATTTGTTCAAGGAATGAATTAGTTAGATTTTTACGGTGTTGTCGCTCACACTACGTATCATCGGGGTAGTTTCGGGTAATTCGAGTTTTGGGCTCCCAGGGCAGCCGATTCTCATGAATTTATTATTTCAAATGATTTAAGCATATATAATGATGTTTTAGAAACTTTTTACAAATTTTAGGATTTATGAATTTTATGAAAGATTTGAGCATAAGAAAAGGTTGAAGCTTGAGGCAAGAAAATGTTTTGAGGTTTGAGGCGTGGAAAATATTTTGAATTAGGTGACTTGATTGTGGTTACGCTTTGACGGATATGGGGCTGGGATACGGATCGTTTAGCCATATCAAACGACGGGTATCGGGCCGAGAGGCGTATCGTTATGCCATGCCAAACAACGCGTAATGGACTTCGGATAAGTACCGGGTGCCTTACACTTGATGGGCGAAAATCAATGCACATCCGCATTGAGCCATCCTTCTTCTTCACAAATAAGATGGGCGCTCCCCATGTCGACATACTAGGTCGGATAAAACCTTTCTCCAGCAAATCATCTAACTGCACCTTGAGTTCTCTCAACTCCGCAGGCGCCAGACGATAAGGAGCACGAGAAATCGGAGCTGTGCCAGGAACCAGCTCTATGGTGAAGTCAATCTCCCGCCTCGGAGGAAAACCAGAAATCTCCTCCAGAAACACATCCGAGAAATGTCGCACCACGGGAACTTCACTGAGCTGAACGCGGGAAGAATAAGACGCATCCAAAGCGTAGATCATAAAGCCAGCATTCCCCAAGGACAACAAGCTAAACATCTCCATCGCTGAGACTAAGGGAATCTTCGATCTAGAATCCTGGCCGTAGAAGTCCCACTTCTCGCCAGGCAAAGGCCTAAAGCGCACAATCCCATGGAAGCAGTCCACGGAGGCCCTATAGTTGGACAGCACATCCATTCCAACTATGCAATCGAAATCCCACAGCATCAATCGGATCAAGTTCGCTAACAGGACATGCTCACCAAATCGCAACGCACCATCTAACAAAACCTCCTTGGAGAACAGGCTCACACCACCAAGGGTAGAAACAGAAACGGCATCGCGCAAAGAAATGGTACACAAACCATTCTCAACAACAAACGAATCAGAAATAAACGAATGCGATGCACCGGTGTCAAATAACACACGTGCAGGAAAATCAAAAACAAGGCAATTACCTGCGATCACCCGACTCGGTGTCTCCTCGGCCTGCTCCCTAGTGAAGGCGTTAACCTGAGCATGCTGGGGTCCAGAGAAGAAAGGCTGAGACGACTGTCCGAACCGCGACGGACCAGGCTGCTGAAATGGCCTAGACTGAGTCTCACCCAATCGGGGCTGCTGGAGCTGAGGGGAACGACCCCTAGACTGACCTCCTCGACCCTGAGGCTGGGCCGCGGTCTGCTGTGATCTAGCTGACGGACACGCTCTAGCAAAATTCCCGTACTGACCACAAAGGTTGCAGGAACCCTGCACACCAACACACTACGTAGACGGATGCTTTCCACCGCAAAAACCATAAAACTCAGCCCGAGAACCACTGCTACTCGATCTGCCCAAACCAGAAGAGCCAGAACCCGACGACTTCTTAAACTGCTGACCGCGGGGTCGAAACCTCTGACGGCCAGACTACTGAGCCACCTGCTGCTGATGTTGTTGCTGCTGCTGGGGCTGATGGGCTGACTGGGAGGACTGTGAAGACTGTGCTCCCTGAATAGCAGGACGACTAACCTGCACCGCCTGCGAGCACGACGACTCTGCAAACCCTCCTCGATATCAATAGCAGTGTCAACTACTTCAGCATAGCTCTTGGGTTTGCTGGTCAACACCATCTGATACAACTCTTCGTTCAAGCCCTCAAGAAATCTAGTCTGCTTGGTCCTCTCCCGGCCAGAAATATGGGGAACGTACGCCAACAGAGAAGAAAACTTCCTAGCATACTTCCGAACAGTCATGGAACCCTGCTCCAGATGGTCGAACTCCCGGTCCCGGGCGTTCACATAAGACTCGGGTACATACTCCTGTCGGAAGGTCTCGTAGAAACTGTTCCAAGAGATCCCAACACCGGTCTCTAACAAGGTACTCGAAGCACCTCGCCACCAGCGCTCTGCAGCCTTCCTAAGAAAGAGGGTCGCTAAACTAAGCAGAAGATCATCATCATACTGCACCCGATCGAAAAGACCGATGATATTCCGGAGCCATGAGTCAGCATCCTCACTGGACTCATCATCATAAAAGACTGGAGGGTTCATCCGCTGAAACCGTGCTATAACAACATCCATCCGCTCCACCGGGGGAGGCAAGTCACCAACTTCCTCCTCCTCCTCATGCCTACTACGGGAACGACTAGGGGCGCTACGCCGATCCTCATTCTGTCCTGCCGATTCCTCAAACTGCCCCTACCTCTACCACGACGTCTAGGCGGCATCTACGAAAACACTCAACAGGATCAAGAAAAACAGAACAGATACAGCATAGATAGCACATAACACAGAAATATGCAGCACGTAGTCACATAGTCAAGCACATGCAACACACAACACTGTGCCTAGACTCAAGTGTGATCAAAGAAATCTAGCTTATCCCAGCTTAAGCTCTGATACCACCAATGTCAGGCCTCGTGCTCAAATCAAAGATAAAACATACAAACACATGCGGAAGCTACTAAAAAGCGGGTAAAATTTTCGCTTTTGGCCAGACGGTTTAAAAAAATATAATTTAAAATAGTGCGATACTTAAAATAGATTCCAGTTTATAAAAATCGCTAAACAACACAATCAATATAGCATACGAAAAGAAGTATCAGACTCCAATCACTGGATACAACAACGAAGCACAGGGCATCCCCTGGCTAACTCAACTGATACATATTAATATGCTATAGGCCACTGGGATACTCAACCACCTCCTCGGGCACCACCAGCTGGGTTAAAACCACGACCAGCTGTAAAACCTGGGTTTCCTGAAAATAACACAACAAGGAAAACAACCAAGCCCCAGAGGGACATGGGGTCAAACCCCAGTACGGAGGGCAACTATAAAACAGCAGTAAACAGCAAGAATAAAATGCAGATGCTATGCATGAGGAAGGAGACAACAGCTCAACGGAAACTGCAACAGAATATGTGGCCACGGTGAGTGTAGGACATGTGGGTGCTACCCACTCACCCCTACTCGCCCACCCTTACCAGATGCATCAACACCCAACCTATGAACTGTGGTAGCTAGCCACTCGGCGCATAGGGGAAATGAGAGTGCGGAATCGCCGCTCGCCCTCGCATCCTGGTAAGAAAACAAAGAAGCAACAACGAAACAAGGCAATGGCTGCCACAACTGAAATGGAATGTCATGCGTGTATGCAACATGCTGGAACACAAGCATATAAACATATGCAACACAGCAATTAAACACAAATAGCATACACAGCTCTCACACAGAGCAACAACACCGCACGGCAATCCAAACACAGCCATCTCGCAATTTTTCCAAGCCAGATTCCATGCTGAATTACAAGCTCAAGATCCGTACCTTGTACTTCTGTGCAACAATTACCACAAAACAGGCCCGAGAGATCTGGATTGCAACCTGCTAAATACACACAACAGATCTCAGGCTCAACACAAAAGGTCACGGCCAACTATAGAAACTCACGGAGGGGAGTCATTCACTCCACCAGCGATCAAGTCCAACAATACCACTAACAGGAAGCTTAACAAAGGCTAATACTAAGATCTCAACAACAATTCGAAGTCCTACCTCAACGACGCAACACACGGCCGAAGACAGCAACTTCGCGATCTCGCTCTAGCCAACAACAGCCTCCAAAAATGGTATAGGATGGAAGAGCTTCTCGAGAGGAGTCCAACGCTACCTCGCACGTACCAAACAACGGTCGGAAATGACGGGAATTCACCGGAAAAGCTCACGGTTAACAGTACTAGGGTTCGAAGAACAGAGGTCGACAACCAAGATAATATTTCGCTAAGTATGAAATCTTGTGCTTGAAATAGAATACCAAGTCTTCCTTAAATACACACGTAAAAGCTGGTTAAAATCATCCACCGACCAAACCAGTCGACGCTCGCTACAAAATACAATCAGTAGATGCAAAGAAAGCAACTGCTGAATCTCAAACAACGCTAATCAAAACGGTGTCGCAGCGACTTAACAAAACGACGTCGCACCGCTTACGTCATCAAATCTGCCACCAGCTGGTCGCCTTAAACCATCGACTGGTTCTCAAATCCAAAAGCTGGATTGTGTAACACTCAAAAGCTGATACCAGGCGTTGCATCAAAACGCTGCGTTCCAACTTAATAAAACGGAGTCGCATAGCTGGCGTCATTAAATCCAGTCGATAACCCTCGCACAATACCAGTCGCAAGCTACAGGAAACCAGACGCAAGCTACAGTAGAGTTGACCATCGTTGACATCTGCTCTCAGCTTGGACAATCAGTCGACACTCACGCGAACAAATCCTCGCAGCTGGAACCAGTCGCAACATCCAAACGACGTCACACCAACTTATCTAAACGCTGTCGTTGCCCTCAACAAACAAAATAAAGCAGCAGCTGGACACAAACACGCTACCAGCTTTCACTTAACACAACGCATCCAGATTTCACTAAAACGATGGCGTTTAGGAATCTCGCGCTACCAAAACACGCTACGACTGGATTTCACCAAAACGACCAGCTTTCACCACGAAACCTTTACCCAAAAATACCAAAAATACGAAAACTTCCAGAAATGCTCTAAATGTGAAATCTGACCCGAAAATGAAATCAACACATCCAAACAGAGATCTGAATCACCAGAAATCTCTAAACCGATTAATTCCAACCAAATTAATCTTAATTACATTTCAGGTCTCACATTTCTCCCCCACTAAAAAGGATTTCGTCCTCGAAATCGAAAAACAATTCTGAAAACACAACACAACAGTAAAATACCAAACAGGAACTCGCCCAACACAAGGCCAATAGTTCAAGATAATTGAACAAACAATTAAACAACTAGGGAAGAAATACAACCGAATGCTACAAACTACTGGAAATTTAGCTCAACAGCTACTCAAACAGATGCGGCCACTCACGCTACATCTTTTCTTCCAGCTCCCAAGTAGCCTCTTCCCTTCCATGTTTGCTCCACTGCACCATTACCAGCGGAATGGTCTTATTCCTCAATTGTTTCTCTTTTCTGCCAAGGATCTGCAAGGGATATTCCTGATAGCTCAACGAATGATCTAGCTCCACCTCGTCAGTTCTAAGCACATGAGATGGATCTGGCTCATACTTCCTCAACATGGAAACATGAAAGACGTCATGAAGAGAAGACAACTCTGACGGCAACAACAGCCGATACGCTAAAGGGCCAATCCTCTCAACAATTTCATAAGGTCCGAAGTAACGAGGGGCTAACTTTCCCTTGTGTCCAAAGCGCATGACACTGTGAAATGGAGAAACTTTGAGAAATACACGATCACCAACCTGAAACTCAAGAGGTCGATGCCTCTTATTCGCATAACTGGCTTGGCGATCCTGGGCAGCTTTCATCCGCTGTCTAATAAGATCCACATGATCTTTTATTTGCTGCACAAAGTGAGAGGCAGATAGCGGATTCTCCCCCAGTTCTTCCCAACATACTGGCGATCTGCACTTCCTGCCATATAAAGCCTCAAACGGCGCCATACCAATCGTCACTTGGTAGCTATTATTGTACGAAAACTCAACCAAAGACAACGCGTCTTGGCAGCTACCACCGAAATCCAACACAACAGCTCGCAACATATCCTCCAACGTCTGGATAGTTCTCTCAGATTGTCCATCTGTCTGGGGGTGATACGCGGTGCTCATAGCCAATCAGGTACCCAAAGCTGTTTGCAAACACTTCCAAAACCTGGAAGTAAACCTCGGATCTCGGTCAGAACGATCAAAACAGGCACACCATGCAGTCTAACAACAAAATCAACGTACAGCTTCGCCATCTTCTTCAACGAGAAGGTCATCCCATAGGGAATGAAATTTGCAGACTTCGACAGTCGGTATATAACCACCCAAATAGCATCGCACCCTCTGCTGGAACGAGGCAGATGCGTCACAAAATCCATAGCTATGTGCTCCCAATTCCATCGGGGTACTTCCAAACTCTGCAACAGACCACCGGGTCTCATCCTTTCGGCCTTTACAATCTGACAGTTCAAACAACGAGCGACAAAACCAGCAACGTCGCTCTTTAGGCCGGCCCACCAAAAGTGCGGCTTCAAAGCATGGTACATCTTCCGTGCACCAGTATGAACACTATGTCTGCTACAGTGACCTTCCCGAAGGATCTCCTCCTTCAAATCAATCAAATTGGGCACAACCAACATGCCCCGAAAATGCAAACAACCATCGGAAGAGACAGAATAATCCTCAAGTTCGCCAGCCCTGACCTTCAACTTCAACTCATGGATAGACGGATCAGTCCTCTGAGCTGCTCGAATGGTAGAAACAATCTGTGGCTCCACTTGGAAAGAAGAAACCACCACACAATCCTCAGCCGGGTAAAATCTCCAACACGTACTGTTAAGATGCTCCTGATCCTTAGAGATGTACAACGATGCAAGCATCTCACTAGGCTTCCTGCTCAAAGCATCAGCCACTACGTTCGACTTCCCAGGCTGGTACTTAATCTCGCAGTCAAAGTCCTTTAGCAGCACCATCCAACGACGTTGTCTCATGTTCAAATCGGGCTGCGAAACAAATACTGCAAACTTTTGTGGTCGGAGTACACCACAAACTGCTCGCCATACAGGTAGTGACGCCAGATCTTCAACGCAAAGACCACCGCTGCTAACTCCAAATCATGGACTAGGTAACGAGTCTCGTGCGGTTTCAACTGCCGTGAGGCATACGCAATGACTCGACCATTCTGCATCAAAACACAACCTATCCATTAAGCAAAGCGTCAGAGTAAACAACGAATCCACCTGTTCCAGACGGCAGAGCCAACACACGCGCAGTAGTCAATTTCTCCTTAAGCAGTTGAAAAGCATTCTCACACTGCTCAGTCCAAACAAAACGGTTGTTCTTCTGAGTTAATTGAGTCATCGACTTTGCTATACTTGAGAATCCCTCAATGAAGCGACGATAATATCCAGCCAGACCCAAGAAACTACGAATCTCGGAAACATTCCTGGGACGCTCCCAGTTCAGAACGGCATCAAACTTTCTAGGATCCATCGAAATCCCCTCGGCTGAAATCACATGTACCAAGAATACGACGCGATCCTACCAGAACTCGCACTTGGAGAACTTTTCATACAACTGCTGGTCTCTCAGCGTCTGAAGGACAATACGCAAATGCTCCTTGTGCTCCAAAGGAGTCTTCGAATAGACTAAGATTTCGTCGATGAACACGATCACAAACTGATCGATAAACTCGCGGAAAACTCGGTTCATCAAATCCATAAAGACTGCGCATTAGTCAATCCAAACGGCATAACCAAGGGAGAATAAAACCTTTCTTCAGCAAATCATCTAACTGTACCTTGAGTTCTCTCAACTCCGCAGGCGCCAGAAGATACGGGGCACGCGAAATTGGAGCTGTGCCAGGCACCAGCTCTATACTGAAGTCAATCTCCCGCCTCGGAGGAAAACCAGGAATCTCCTCCGGAAACACATCCGGGAAATGTCGCACCACGGGAACGTCACTGAGCTGAACGCGGGAAGAAGAAGACGCATCAAAAGCGTAGATCATAAAGCCAGCATTCCCCAAGGACAACAAGCTAAACATCTCCATCGCTGAGACTAAGGGAATCTTCGATCTAGAATCCTAGCCGTAGAAGTCCCACTTCTCGCCAGACAAAGGCCTAAAGCGCACAATCCCATGGAAGTAGTCCACGGAGGCCCTATAGTTGGACAGCACATCCATTCCAACTATGCAATCGAAATCCCACAGCATCAATCGGATCAAGTTCGCTAACAGGACATGCTCACCAAATCGCAACGCACCATCTAACAAAACCTCCTGGGAGAACAGGCTCACTCCACCAGGGGTAGAAACAGAAACTGCATCGCACAAAGAAATGGTAAACAAACCATGCTCAACAACAAACGAATCAGAAATAAACGAATGCGATGCACCGGTGTCAAATAACACACGCGCAAGAAAATCAAAAACAAGGCAAGTACCTACGATCACCCGACTCGGTGTCTCCTCGGTCTGCTCCCTAGTGATGGCGTTAACCTGAGCTTGCTGGGGTCCATAGAAGAAAGGCTGAGACGACTGTCCGAACCGTGACGGACCAGGCAGCTGAAACGGCCTAGACTGAGTCTCACCCAATCGGGGCTGCTGGAGCTGAGGGGAACGACCCCTAGACTGACCTCCTCGACCCTGAGGCTGGGCCGCGGTCTGCTGTGATCCAGCTGACGGACACGCTCTAGCAAAATACCCGTACTGACCACAAAGGTTGCAGTAACCCTGCAGACCAACACACTATGTAGACGGATGCTTTCCACCGCAAAAACCACAAAACTCAGCCCGAGAACCACTACTACTCGAGCTGCCCAAACCAGAAGAGCTAGAACCTGACTTCTTCTTGAACTGCTGACCGCGGGGTCGAAACCTCTGACGGCCAGATTGCTGAGCCACCTGCTGCTGATGTTGTTGCTGCTGCTGGGGCTGATGGGCTGACTGGGAGGACTATGAAGACTGTGCTCCCTGAATAGCAGGACGACTAACCTGCACCGCCTGCGAGCACGACGACTCAGCAAACCCTCCTCGATATCAATAGCAGTGTCAACTGCTTCAGCATAGCTCTTGGGTTTGCTGGTCAACACCATCTGATACAACTCTTCGTTCAAGCCCTCAAGAAATCTAGTCCGCTTGGCCCTCTTCCGGCCAGAAACATGGGGAACGTACGCCAACAGAGAAGAAAACTTCCTAGCATACTTCCGAATAGTCATGGAACCCTGCTCCAGATGGTCGAACTCCCGCTCCCGGGCGTTCACATAAGACTCGGGTACATACTCCTGTCGGAAGGTCTGGCAGAAACTGTCCCAAGAGATCCCAACACCGGTCTCTAACAAGGTACTCGAAGCGCCTCGCCACCAGCGCTCTGCAGCCTTCCTAAGAAAGAGGGTCGCTAAACTAAGCAGAAGATCATCATCATACTGCACCCGATCGAAAAGATCGATGATATTCCGGAGCCACGAGTCCGCATCCTCACTGGACTCATCATCATAAAAGACTGGAGGGTTCATCCGCTGAAACCGTGCTATAACAACATCCATCCGCTCCACCGGGGGAGGCAAGTCACCAACTTCCTTCTCCTCCTCATGCCTACTACGCGAACGACTAGGGGCGCTACGCCGATCCTCATTCTGTCCTGCCTATTCCTCAAACTGCCCCTACCTCTACCACGACGTCTAGGCGGCATCTACGAAAAGACTCAACAGGATCAAGAAAAACAGAACAGATACAGCATAGATAGCACATAACACAAAAATATGCAGCACATAGTCACATAGCCAAGCACATGCAACACACAACACTGTGCCTAGACTCAAGTGTGATCAAATAAATCGATCTTATCCCAGTTTAAGCTCTGATACCACCAATGTCAGGCCTCATGCTCAAATCAGAGATAAAACATACAAACACATGTGGAAGCTACTAAAAAGCGGGTAAAATTTTCGCTTTTGGCCAGACGGTTTAAAAAAATATAATTTAAAATAGTGCGATACTTAAAATAGATTCCAGTTTATAAAAATCGCTAAACACCACAATCAATATAGCATACGAAAAGAATTATCAGACTCCAATCACTGGATACAACAACGAAGCACAGGGCATCCCCTGGCTAACTCAACTGATACATATTAATATGCTATACGCCACTGGGATACTCAACCACCTCCTCGGGCACCACCAGCTGGGTTAAAACCACGACAAGCTATAAAACCTGGGTTTCCTGAAAATAACACAACAAGGAAAACAACCAAGCCCCATAGGGACATGGGGTCAAACCAGAGATAAAACATACAAACACATGTGGAAGCTACTAAAAAGCGGGTAAAATTTTCGCTTTTGGCCAGACGAAACAATATAATATAATTTAAAATAGTGCGATACTTAAAATAGATTCCAGTTTATAAAAACAACCAACAGCATAGCATAAAAACAACGAAATGTATCAGACTCCAACAACTGGATACAACAACAAAGCGCAGGGCATCCCCTGGCTAAGAATACTGATACATATAAATATGCATAAGCCACTGGGATAGTCTAACCACCTCCTGGGGCACCACCAGCTGGGTTAAAACCACGACCAGCTGTAAAACCTGGGTTTCCTGAAAAACAACACAAACAAGGAAAACAACCAAGCCCCAGAGGGACATGGGGTCAAACCCCATTACGGAGAGCAACTGAAACA
>KV000975.1:16023-29965 GCA_001598015.1 Dorcoceras hygrometricum | reverse complement strand
ACCAGAAACCTAACCTGGGTTTCCTGAAAATAACACAACAAGGAAAACAACCAAGCCCCATAGGGACATGGGGTCAAACCCCGGAGAGCAACTATACGCCACTGGGATACTCTAACCACCTCCTGGGGCACCACCAGCTGGGTTAAAACCACGACAAGCTATAAAACCTGGGTTTCCTGAAAATAACACAACAAGGAAAACAACCAAGCCCCATAGGGACATGGGGTCAAACCCCAGTACGGAGAGCAACTATAAAACAGCAGTAAACAGCAAGAATAAAATGCAGATGCTATGCATGAGGAAGGAGACAACAGCTCAACGGAAACTGCAACAGAATATGTGGCCACGGTGAGTGTAGGACATGTGGGTGCTACCCACTCACCCCTACTCGCCCACCCTTACCAGATGCATCAACACCCAACCTATGAACTGTGGTAGCTAGCCACTCGGCGCATAGGGTAAATGAGAGTGCGGAATCGCCGCTCGCCCTCGCATCCTGGTAAGAAAACAAAGAAGCAACAACGAAGAAAGGCAATGGCTGCCACAACTGAAATGGAATGTCATGCATGTATGCAACATGCTGGAACACAAGCATATAAACATATGCAACACAGCAATTAAACACAAATAGCATACACAGCTCTCACACAGAGCAACAACACCGCACGACAATCCAAACACATCCATCTCGCAATTTTTCCAAGCCAGATTCCATGCTGAATTACAAGCTCAAGATCCGTACCTTGTACTTCTGTGCAACAATTACCACAAAACAGGCCCGAGAGATCTGGATTGCAACCTGCTAAATACACACAACAGATATCAGGCTCAACAAAAAAGGTCACGGCCAAATATAGAATCTCACGGCGGGGAGTCATTCACTCCACCAGCGATCAAGTCCAACAATACCACTAACAGGAAGCTTAAACAAAGGCTAATACTAAGATCTCAACAACAATTCGAAGTCCTACCTCAACGATGCAACACATGGCCGAAGAAAGCAACTTCGCGTTCTCGCTCTAGACAACAACAGCCTCCAAGAATGGTATAGGATGGAAGAGCTTCTCGAGATGAGTCCAACGCTACCTCGCACGTACCAAACAACGGTCGGAAACGACGGGAATTCACCGGAAAAGCTCACGTGAACAGTACTAGGGTTCGAAGAACTGAGGTCGACAACCAAGATAATATATCGCTAAGTATGAAATCTGGTGCTTGAAATCGAAGACCAACTCTTCCTTCAATACACGCGTAAAGCTGGTTAAAATCATCCACCGACAAAACCAGTCGACGCTCGCTACAAAATACAACCAGTAGATGCAAAGAAACCAACTGCTGAATCTCAAACAATGCTAATCAAAACGGTGTCGTAGGGACTTAACAAAACGACGTCGCACCGCTTACGTCATCAAATCTGCCACCAGCTGGTCGCCTAAAACCATCGACTGGTTCTCAAATCCAAAAGCTGGATTGTATAACACTCAAAAGCTGATACCAGGCGTTGCATCAAAACGCTGAGTTCCAACTTAATAAAACGGCGTCGCATAGCTGGCGTCTTTAAATCCAGTCGATAACCCTCGCGCAATACCAGTCGCATGCTACAGGAAACCAGACGCAAGCTACAGTAGAGTTGACCATCGTTGACATTTGCTCTCAGCTTGGACAACTAGTCGACACTCAGGCGAACAAATCCTCGCAGCTGGCACCAGTCGCAACATCCAAACGATGTCGCGCCAACTTATCGAAACGCTGTTGTTGCCCTCAACAAACAAAATAAAGCAACAGCTGGACACAAACACGCTACCAGCTTTCACTTAACAAAACGCATCCAGATTTCACTAAAACGATGGTTTTTAGGAATCTCGCGCTACCAAAACATGCTACGACTGGATTTCACCAAAACGACCAGCTTTCACCACGAAACCAACTTTTACCCAAAAATACCAAAAATACGAAAACTTCCAGAAATTCTCTAAATGTGAAATCTGACTCGAAAAAGAAATCAACACATCCAAACAGAGTTCTGAATCACCAGAAATCTCTAAACCGATTAATTACAACAAAATTAATATTAATTACATTTCAGGTCTCACACCAATGCCGGAGCCCTTCCGACTGGACCACCCCCAGGTCCAGACGGTTCTAACGTGACCGACCTTATATCAAACCATGGACCGACCAGGAAGAACGAACCTCTGCAAGTGGACGCACCAGCCCAGCGGCACGATGCGCCACTCAAGACTTCTACTGCATGATGTGGTTCGGCCGAACCCTTAGCCACTATCCTCCCTTGATCTAGACCACCATGAATCCCCTAGGAACCCCTAGAACCTAGCCAACACCCCTAGAAATTTCCATGACCGAAGCCTCAAGATAAGAAAGCGTAACATGTCAAAAACCGTGAGTCTCATGCATGAACTGTGAACATAGAGGTACAGATCCGAGGCATACACACAATATTCATGCATAATATTCATAAAAAAGGTTATTATGATTTAAATGGTGAGCAAGGTAATTGATATCACATGCCTGGGTTGAAGGAAACGTGGATCTGCGAGGTACGAACGTTGTTGACGCGAGTTCGGGGCGCAATCGGCTATGGATCACCAAGCTCCTTCTATGGCTGGAATTTTCGAAATTTTGTGTGTGTGGGGAGGGGAGAAGACGGCTTGTGCATGTATTGGAGGCTAGGTTTGAATCTAATTGTGTTTAAGAAATAATGAGTGTGCCTATAATGATGTCCACGCAAGCTCTCTCATACGGAGGCAACTGAGGTGGTGGTGGAGGAGGAGGAGATGTAGCATCATTCTGTTGGGTCCTATCACGTCGGGGAGGCATTGTTCTGATACACCAAAACCTTATCACTTAAATCTAAGTGCATGACTAAGCGTCTATTTTTAAAATCCTAAGGCCAAAAACTCATGCAAGGCTAAATCATGCATCATGCTAACATAAACATAAATAATAAAATAACAAAACTCACAGACTGGTAGTGCGACTTCTGAGCTCCACGCAGCAGGCAAGTACCCCACCAGAACCACCGCTCCGATACCAAATGAAACGAACCAGACTCTAAAAATATTTTTTTTAAAACATGTGCGGAAGCATAAACTTAAACATAACGAATGGCTCGTTCACTTCTAAAACGTTTCTACATCATTTTGTCAAAATACTTTAAGCATAAATAGAGGAATATTTGAAAACATTAAAAACATCCAACACAATAAAATCCTCGAGTAAAAGCATACTGATACCAACATGTTTAAAAAACTAGTATCTAAAACTGCATCATGACAAAACTGAATCATAAGGCGGTCACGGGGCACTGCTGCAACAGGCGCTCAGAGGTCCTCACCGCCAGTCGGAATATACTGATTGACAGGATCATCACCTGCACCATTTAAACCTAGTGAGCCTAGAGGCTCAGCATGCTCTATCGTAATACGTAACAAAGTACATACTAATAAAATCGCATGCAAGCACACACTTGTACTAAAATAGCGTTAAAAACATGAATGCGTGCATGATCTTAAAACATTTCTTCATACATTTCATATCGTACATACTTAACATAAACATAC
Organism: Dorcoceras hygrometricum; assembly: GCA_001598015.1. Taxonomy (NCBI): domain Eukaryota; kingdom Viridiplantae; phylum Streptophyta; class Magnoliopsida; order Lamiales; family Gesneriaceae; genus Dorcoceras; species Dorcoceras hygrometricum. The sequence continues at coordinate 26,384 of KV000975.1, read as the reverse complement.
ATAAGGCATGAAGTAACGTAACATGAAAAATGTATGAGTCGTATCCGTGAATGTGAGCGGGCTTGTGACTGATCAGTCGAAATAACCAATGTACGTGGTGGTGTGGTTCACCCGACCTTACCTCGGGATCCCTATATGTCACACCTCTGTGCTGCCACTTCACCATGATGTCACACATGGATCCATAGGCTCATACATTAAAACAAGGGATCCCCGGGCCCGGATACCCAGCTAACTCCCATCATTAAACTTTGCCACATCACTTCAATCCCTCGGGTTTTATCTTAAAACATGCCTGATCGTTTCATAAAATCTCATGATGCGTGCATTTCTTAAAATCATGCAATTTAAAAGTTTAGCCCGTTAATGTATAATTAATTCTTTCCTTTAAAACATTTACGTACATAACATACTACATATACGATTAATTATATATTTACGGGCTTATACATTTTTCTACTTCGGTCAAGGGTTGATCCCGGGGCCTGGCTCACTAATACTAGGCTAAACAACGCTCCTTACAGACTCGATGAAACGAATGTTCATCCCCTTTAAACATTTTGCCTAATTTTAATTAAATATGGGGTTATGAAAATCAAGGCTAATTTTGACCAATTAAAATCAATTTTGACTTCTGAAAATCACTTTGGACTTAAAAAAATCGATTTTGACCTTTAAAAGCAATTTAAATCAATTTTGACCTCAAAAACCGATTTTGACCAAAATACCGATTTTGACCAAATTAAATCCCAAAAATCGATTTTTGACTCCAATAAAATCCTAAAGCCATAAATTTGACTAAAAACATAAAATTAGGCATAATAAAAATTATTTAAAAGGTTTGACTCAATTTTGAAACTTCTGGCTATTTTCTTTAAAATTGAACCTTTGACACAATAATAAAAATATCAGGTCCATAATTAAAATAATTGACACCATTTTAAAATATTTGACTCGGGACCCGAAGAACCGATCTGGTCCAACCGAACCAGCTGAATGAACCTTTGACACAATAATAAAAATATCAGGTCCATAATTAAAATAATTGACACCATTTTAAAATATTTGACTCGGGACCCGAAGAACCGATCTGGTCCAACCGAACCAGCTGAAACCGGTTCACTTAGACCGAACCAATTCTCCAAAAATAAACCTAGACCAAATTGCACACCTAAGCAGCCGTCGCCACGACCAGCCTCTGGTTTTTGCGTTCGTTCTCCCTGCTCCGGCCACCACTGCCGGAGCCCTTCCGGCTGGACCACCCCAGGTCCAGACGGTTCTAAAGAGACCAACCTTGGCTCAAACCGTTGGTTAACCAGGGAGAACTGGTCGCTGCAAGTGGACGCTCCAGCATGCTGCGCCGTCGCGACCACCTGCTGGTCTTAGCGTTCGTTGTCCCTCTACTGCCACCAATGCCAAAGCCCTTCTGACTGGACCACCCCCAGGTCCAGAAGGTTCTAACGTGACCGACCTTACCTCAAACCATGGACCGACCAGGGAGAACGAACCTCTGCAAGTGGACGCACCAGCCCAGCGGCGCGATGCGCCACTCACGACTTCTACTGCATGATGTGGTTCGCCCGAACCCTTAGCCACTATCATACCTTGATCTAGACCACCATAAGTCCCCTAGGAACCCCTATAACCAAGCCAACACCCCTGTAAATTGCCATGACCGAAGCCTCAAGAGAAGAAAGCGTAACATGTCAAAAACCGTGAGTCTCATGCATGAACTATGAACATAGAGGTAAAGATCCGAGGCATAAGCACAATATTCATGCATAATTTTCATAAAACAGGTTATTATGATTTAAATGATGATCAATGGAATTGATATCACATGCCTGGGTTGAAGGAAACGTGGATCTGCGAGGTACGAAAGTTGTAGACGCGAGATCGGGGCGCAACCGGATATGGATCACCAAACTCCTTCTATGGCTGGAATTTTTGAAATTTTGCGTATGTGGGGTGGGGAGAAGACGGCTGGTGCATGTATTGGAGGCTAGGTTTGAATCTAATTTGTATTTAAAAAATAATGAGTGTGCCTATAATGACCCTTCTTGTTTTAATGATGAAAAATACAAGCATTGTAACGCCCTAAAAATCCATAGGACCATATTATGCATTTTGTTAATTTTATAGATTTAAAATGACATGTTGAAAATGTTATGCATTGTTTGATTTCAATGATTTCAGAAAAATATATGTAACGCAGCTGGTTTCGGTTGATGACTCCAAGGGTGATGCACGAACAGTTTTTAGGGATTGAAATTATCTTTAAGGAGGACAAATGATTTCTTTTGAAAAAGGTTTGGTGTTTTACAAATTAAAATGAGAGGAGGGGAATTTTACTAAATTTATTAAGTGTGTCATGCTTAATTTCACAAGTAGCATGCCACTAATCCCTTTCATATAAAAACCTGTTTTGAAAGTAAAATCTTGATCATTTGCAAAGAAAGACTTTAGTATTCTTCAATTTATTTGACAAGAGAAGTTCGTCCGTTGCTTAAAGAAGAAGATTTCCGCAAGAATCGGTTGCTGTTGCAAAGCTTCGTTTAAGGCAAGTAAAAGCTGTTTCTGGACTCACCATTTAAAGCATATATATTGATGTTTTCGGAGTCTTCTTGCCTATATGTTACAGTATGTTTAAAGTTCATGTTTAAAATGATTTATACATGAAAAGGAAAGAAAGATGGGCTCAAATGATGTTTTGATGCTTCCAAATGTTTTCCAGAAAGTTTATGATGTTTTAAAAGTACCGAGGATTCGAGTTTAATCCAAGAATGTTTATGAATATTCTTCCTTTCAGTAGTCCTAATATCAGAATTTGATAGCTATGAAATCGGTAGTTGCTAGTTGAATCAGTATAAAGTCTGGTTTGATAGGCCACGGCTGATAGCATAGTTGTTGTTTTGATGTTACAAATATCAAGTCCAATTTCAGTTTTGTTGCGTTGTTTTCGTAAAATCAGTAGTTGCACTGTTCATTCCAGCAGTTGCATTCCATTGTATATTCTAGCAGTCGCACTATTCATTATGACTGGTATTTTCCTCGCGTCTGGTTATTTAGCGAAAATCCTTGCGTCTGGTTTCATATATGTTAGCGCTTTTTCTTGCCGCTAGTTGATGCGTTAACGACATCGTTTCATTTATTCGTGGTTATGTCTGATAACAGATATTCTTACGTCTGTTTATTCTTATTATCAGACTTTCTTACGTCAGCTTCATAAAACAACGACATCGTTTTACACTTATTCCCAAGTCGGTTTGTTAGCGATTATTGTTACGACTGGTTCAAATTAACGACGTCATTTCCTTAAGTTGTAGCTGTCAACAGATAGTTACTCTTCAATTCAGCTGGTTCCTGTCTTGCGACTGGTTCCTATTCATTGCGACTGATTTTTCTTACGACTGGTTTCATTTCAACGATATGTTTCCAAAAGCTGAATTCGATACTCAGTAAAATTTTAAAAATGGAAGAAAGAGTTTTTAAAAGATGGGACCCGAGAATTTTAAGAAAGAAAGTATAAAGAAAGAATGTTAAAGGAACAAAAGCTTATTTTAAGATTTATGGCAAAGATAACAGACGATCATAATGGATGAGGTGAGCAGCTATCAGTTGCCCTCCCATAAAGAGAAGGGTGAGAAGTCGTCTATATGTCGATTGTCCTAACGCAAAGAAGCCAAAGGCTAACGCTGATATCGATAGTCACTTGATCAGGTGCAACACGGGCCTAAGGAGAGCTTCTGAGCCGTAAATCTAATGAAAATGATATTGATGTTGAGAATTGGGCTATTATCCCCTGTCTCCAAGTTTATGAAATGTTTACAAAAGAAAATGATATTGATTATTGATGTTCCTTTAACTTATGTATTGATCAGTGGTCCACCTGCGTATTTTAACTTGTTATTATTCAGGTTTACTTGTTGAGCCCCTAGGCTCACTAGCTTTTAAAATGGTGCAGGTGCGACAACTGGAGAGAGGATGGAAGGTGAAACTTGAATCAGTTGCTGGGTGGTGTGTGTTTGTCCAAGGCCAACGTTTTCCGTGTCACAGCTGATGTTGTTTTGTTTTAGAATGTACTGTATTAGATCAGTTGCAACAGTTGTACATTTATATAGAATATCAGCTGTTGTAAATCGCAATTGCAATTTATAATACAGTATGTTTTTCCGCAAATGTTTTCAGTAGTTGGCGCGCAATTGAGTGTCTGTTAGATTTGTCTTTGTGTTTCCATTTCTTTTTAAAGTTATAAGAATTACAGCTTATAACAAATTGTCTTGCAGCCCTTCTTTTTATTCGAAAAATTTTATTTACCCCAATTCGTGATTCCCGTGGGTTCGGGCGTCACAACATGGTATCAGAGCAACGTTCCTGAGATAAACACACGCACCATCAGCTGGATCAAAGTTCATCATCCGTTCCTCTAAGTTGTGAGTTTATTTTCAGAGCATTGTCTTTAAATTATTTAGCATGTTCTGATATATGTATGTGGTGGATTATGGGCTATAGAATATAGAATGGCAGGAAGAGGAAGAACTAGACGAAGTATTCCATTAGAAGAAACTGATAGTGATAATAATGCTAATATCACACAACTGTTAAGGCTGCTAGTAGAACAAAACAATAGAGGAAATGGCCAATCGAGCAGCAGCAGGGGACCAAGCAATGATGATCCCTAAGAGAAGTTCAGACGACAGAGACCCAAGGAATTTAGCGGTACTACTGATCTACTAGTTGCTGAAAGCTGGATCAAATCCATGGAAGTTATTTTTGAGTACCTTCAAATGTCTGATTTAGATAGGCCCAGGTGCGCTATCTACATGCTGAGAGAGAATGCGATGATTTGGTGGGAAGGAGACAAATTGTCTGTGGATTTGTTGAATCTTACGTGGGCAGATTTTAAACAAATATTCTTTGAGCAATACTTTAAGGCTGGAAAGAGGTCTGAATTGAAGAGGGAATTTTTGACCCTCAAACAAGGAAGTTTAACCGTACAGGAATATGTGCGGAAGTTCTAAAGAGGGTGCTATTTTGTGCCATTGATAGGAAGTGACCCAGAAGAGAAACTGAGTCACTTCGTGGAAGGATTGAAGCCGATGTTCAAAATGAATGTTAGGCTATCGGTGCCCAGGACCTACAGAAAAGCAGTGGATAGAGCCCTGCAGATTGAAAGATATTGGAAAGATGTTGATGAGGAAAGGCAGTAGAAGCGACAAACCTTTCAGCAGAAGGACCAGAGGCCATTCAAGAAACAGAACAAGAACCAGCAGAGGCCTCAAAAGAAAAAGCCTCTATCGATTCAACCTATTAGCTCTGTTCCTGCTGGTAATTACAGGCCAGAATGTCCTTAGTGCCATAAGAATCATCTGGGACAATGCAGACTTGGACAAAACGTCTGCTATAAATTTGGAATGCCCGGACATATTTTGAAATATTGTCCAATGCTCAAGCAACTGGTGACTAGAAGAGCCTATGTAATGACAGCTGAACAAGCTCATCCAAACTCGACAGTAGTCACAGGTGAAATTTTGATAGCTGGATTTCCTTCTCTGGCTTTGATAGATTCAGGAGCTACACATTCATTCATTTCTGCTGAGTTTGTTAAGAAATTGCCCATCCAGCCAGAGCAAGTATTGATAGGCTATTGTGTATCGGTACCATCAGGAGAAAAGCTGGTATCGCACGAATTGTTTAGGAGTTTAGAACTTAACTTCAAGGGCATCAGATTACTGCTGATTTATTTGTATTGCCGATGCCAGAATTTGATATGATTTTGGGAATAGATTGGCTAACTAAGTATGGGGTAGTAATTGACTTTAAAATACGCGCAGTAGCTGTCAACCCACCAGGGAAAGACTCATTTCAGTTTTTAGCCAAACATGTTAATAGAATTCCTCGAATTATATCATCCTTACAGCGACTGATAGACACAAGCTGTCAGCCATAGAGGTAGCAAATGAATTCCCTGAGGTTTTTCCATAAGATATCCAGGGACTGCCACCAGATAGAGAGCTGGAATTTTCAATTGATTTAATTCCAGGAGCTGCTCCAGTATCTATACCACCCTATCGATTAGCTCCATCAGAAACGAAAGAACTGAAAGAACAGATACAAGATCTGTTGGAGAAGGGGTTTATTAGACCAAGTACTTCCCCTTGGGGAGCCCCTATTTTATTTGTTAAGAAAAAGGATGGAAGTATGAGGTTATGTATAGATTACCGATAGTTGACCAAATTGACGATTAAGAATAAGTATCCATTACCTAGGATAGAAGATCTGTTCGACCAGTTGAGAGGGTCAGTAGTATTTTCTAAGATCGACTTGAGGTCTGGATACCATCAATTAAAAATTAAGGCATTTGATGTTTATAAAACAGCCTTTAGAACTATGTATGTCCATTATGAATCTTAGTTATTCCCTTTGGACTTACGAATGCTCCATCAGCTTTTATGGATTTAATGAATAGGGTCTTCCAACCATTTTTGGACCAATTTGTAGTAGTCTTTATTGATGATATTTTAGTGTATTCTAAGACCAGATATGAGCACGTTCAACATTTAAGAACAGTACTCCAGATTTTGAAAGATAAGCAGTTGTTTGCTAAATTCAGCAAATGCGAGTTTTGGTTGGAGAAAGTATCATTCTTAGGCCATATTATTTCTAAGGATGGAATAGAAGTCGACCCAGCTAAAGTAGAAGCTGTTCGCGACTGGCCAGTACCAAAGAATGTTGCAGAGATAAGGAGTTTCTTGGGTTTAGCTGGATATTATAGGCTATTTATCCAAGGATTCTCCAAGATAGCTGTTCCCTTGACTACGTTAACAAGAAAACAGGTGAAATATACCTGGACAGTTGAATGTCAAAACAGTTTTGACAAACTGAAGCAAACATTGATTGAAGCACCTGTGTTGACGATGCCAAATGATCAAGGAAAATTTGTAATTTACACCGATGCTCATAAGTTGGGACTAGGAGCTGTGTTGATGCAGGATCGTAAAGTCATATCATATGCATCTAGACAGCTAAAGGATCACGAGAATAATTACCCAACGCATGACTTAGAACAGGCAGCTGTTGTCTTTGCCCTTAAGATATGGAGACATTATCTTTATGGGGAGAAGTGTGAAATATTTATTAGCTCAGCTGACTGTCCAGAAGCCGTTGGCAGCTGATATTGAAAAGTTTGGACTCGAGATAGTGTCCAGCTACAGTAATACGATTTTAGCAAACCTACTCAGTAAGATAAAATTTGTTAGACCAAATTCGAGAAGGTCAGCTGCAAGATGAGCAATTGAAAAGATGGGTTAAGAAAGATAAAGAAAGAGCCAGTAGCCTCTATTTTTCAGAAGATGGAATTGTTAAGTTTATGGGCAGAATCTGGTTACCTCAAGTAGATGATTTAAGAGCTGAACTTTTGAAAGAAGCTCATACAGCTCCATATTCAGTACATCCAGAAAGTACGAAAATGTATAAGACCTCCAGCAGTTGTACTGGTGGCCAGGAATGAAGAGGGATGTTGCTAGATTTGTAGCTGAATGTTTGACGTGTCAGCTGGTGAAGGCTGAACATCAGTGACCGGATGGATTACTAAAACCACTGCCTATTACAGAATGGAAGTTGGACTGTATAGCGATGGATTTTGTGACTGGATTACCAAGGATTGTTCAAGGATATAACTCCATATGGGTTATAATTGATAGACTCACTAAGTCTGCTCATTTCTTACCAGTCAAAACAACATATGAGGTGAGCAGATATGCAGATTTATATGTTAAGGAAATAGTGAGGCAACATGGTGTTCCAGTTTCTATTGTATCAGACAGAGATCCTAAGTTTACATCAGCATTTTGGAAAAGTCTACATAAAGCTATGACTACAAAGCTGACATTCAGTACTGTATTTCACCCCCAGACTGATGGACAATCAGAAAGGGTGATTCAGATTTTATAAGATATGCTTAGAGCTTGTATTGTGGATTTTTCAGAAAGTTGGGATTTGAAATTGTCACTGGTAGAGTTTGCCTATAATAACAGTTTCCAAGCTTCGATTCAAATGGCTCCCTATGAAGCACTCTACGGCCGAAAGTGTAGAACACCACTTCATTGGGATGAAGTTTGTGAAAAAGCTGGGTTAGGACCAGATGTTGTGGAGCAAACAGCAGCAGCTGTTAGAAAAATAAGAGAAAGAATGAAAGCTGCTCAAAGTCGAAAGAAAAGTTATGCAGATAATCGAAGAAGGGAACTGAATTTTGAGATAGGTGATCACGTATTTTTGAGAATAGCTCCATTGAAAGGAGTTATGCGTTTTGGAAAGAAAGGAAAATTGAGTCCAAGGTATATTGGACCATATGAAATTTTGGAGAAGATAGGAACATTAGCCTATCGATTAGCACGGCCACCACAGCTGTCAGCAGTACATAATGTTTTTCATGTATCAGCTTTGAGGAAATATGTTCCCAATCCTTCGCATGTGCTAAGTCATGAACCAATCCAATTAGCACCAGATTTGAGCTTTGAAGAGCCACCATAAAGAATTCTCTTCCGAGAAATTAGAAGGCTAAGAAACCGTAGCATTCCTATGGTTAAGATACAATGGACTAACCAGTCGGAGCGAGAAGCAACGTGGGAAACAGAAGCTGATATGCTAAGTCTTTACCCTTATCTATTTGGTACGTAAAATTTCGAGGACGAAATTTCAATAAGGAGGGTAGAGTTGTAACGCCCCAAAAATCCATAGGACCACATTATGCATATAGATTAAAATGACATGTTGAAAATGTTATGCATTGTCTGATTTCAATGATTTCAGAAAAATAGATGTAACACAGTTGGTTTCGGTGGATGACTCCAAGGGTGATGCACGAACAGTTTTTAGGGATTGAAAATAGAGGACAAATGATTTCTTTTGAAAAAGGTTTGGTTTTTACAAATTAAAATGAGAGGGAGGGAATTTTACTAAATTTTATAAGTGTGTCATGCTTAATTTCACAAGTAGCATGCCACTAATCCCTTTCATATAAAAACCTATTTTGAAAGCAAAATTTTGATCATTTGCAAAGAAAGTCTTTAGTATTCTTCAAAGTATTTGACAAGAGAAGTTCGTGCGTTGCTTAAAGGAGAAGATTTCTGCAGGAATCGGTTGTTGTTGCAAAGCTTCGTTTAAGGCAAGTAAAAGCTGATTCTGGACTCACCATTTAAAGCATATATATTGATGTTTTCTGAGTCTTCTTGCCTATATGTTACAGTATGTTTAAAGTTCATGTTTAAAATGATTTATACATGAAAAGGAAAGAAATGTGGGATCAAATGATGTTTTGATGCTTCCAAATATTTTCCAGAATGTTTATGATGTTTTAGAAGTACCGAGGATTCGAGTTTAATCCAAGAATGTTTATGAATATTCTTCCTTTCAGTAGTCGTAATATCAGAATTTGATAGCTATGAAATCGGTAGTTGCTAGTTGAATCAGTATAAAGTCTGGTTTGATAGGCAACGGCTGATAGCATAGTTGTTGTTTTGATGTTACAAATATCAAGTCCAATTTCAGTAGTTGCGTTGTTTTCATAAAATCAGTAGTTGCACTGTTCATTCCAGCAGTTGCATTCCATTTTATATTCCGGCAGTCGTACTATTCATTACGACTGTTATTTTCCTTGCGTCTGGTTATTTAGCGAAAATCCTTGCGTCTGGTTTCATATATGTTAGCGCTTTTCCTTGCGGCTGGTTGATGCGTTAACGACATAGTTTCATTTATTCGTGGTTATGTCTGATAACAGATATTCTTAAGTCTGTTTATTCTTATTATCAGACTTTCTTACGTCAGCTTCCTAAAGCAAAGACATCGTTTTACACTTATTCCCAAGTCGCGTGTTAGCGATTATTGTTACGACTGGTTCAAATTAACGACGTCGTTTCCTTAAGTTGTAGCTGTCAACAGATAGTTACTATTCAGATCAGCTGGTTCCTATCTTGCGACTGGTTCCTATTCATTGCGACTGGTTTTTCTTACGACTGGTTTCATTTCAACGATATGTTTTCAAAAGCTGAATTCGATACTCCGTAATTTTAAAAGTGGAAGAAAGAGTTTTTAAAAGATGGGACCCGAGAATTTTAAGAAAGAAAGTATAAAGAAAGAATGTTAAAGAAACAAAAGCTTATTTTAAGATTTATGGCAAAGATAACAGACAGTCATAATGGGTGAGGTGAGCAGCTATCAGTTGCCCTCCCATAAAGAGAAGGGTGAGCAGTCGTCTATATGTCGATTGTGCCCTAACGCAAAGAAGCCAAAGGCTAAGGCTGATATCAGTAGTCACTTGATCAGGTGCAACACGGACCTAAGGAGAGCTTCTAAGCCATAAA
>KV000974.1:86620-104499 GCA_001598015.1 Dorcoceras hygrometricum | reverse complement strand
TTATCCTCATTTTGACGGCCCAATCGACTAGGAACATGTTCAGAATACACAGCGACTATTAGATGTGTTTCATGATAGCCGTCATACCCACTATCACATCCAACATACGCTTCAGTGCATTCTAGGTCTTTACTCAACGCAATTGTAAATCATTACATACATAATGAAAGTAAAGAACGCCATATAAGTAAATGCGAATATCATATATAAAGACTGTTTGTACAAGAGTCTATAAAACCCATACGCCACAAGTTGGCTAGTTGGGCATCTACTCTAACACCAACTCCTCGATGCTTGTTTGAGACCGTAGATCGATCTCTGAAGTTTGCATACCTTATGCTCACTTCCTACAGATGTGAAACCCTCAGGCTGCGTCATATAGATCTCTTCCTTAATGTTTCCCTTAAGGAACGCAGTTTTCATATCCATTTGCCATATCTCATAGTCGTACCATGCGGCTATGGCAATTAAGATTCTAATTGACTTGAACATTGCGACTGGTGAGAAGGTTTCATCATAGTCAACACCTTGCCTTTGAGTGTAACCTTTCGCGACCAGTCTTGCCTTGTAGGTCAATACCTTACCATCGGGCCCAAGTTTTCTCTTGTATATCCACTTACACCCGATAGGAACAATTCCTTCGGGAGGATTAACGAGAGTCCAAACTTGGTTCGCATGCATCGAGTCAATCTCAGACTGCATTGCTTCGAGCCACAAATTAGAATCAGCATCGGAAATTGCCTCCTTGAAAGTCCTTGGATCACATCCAACAACTTGATCACCCTGATCATCTTCAAGAAGGAAACCATATCTTTCAGGAACCCTAGGAACCCTTTCGGATCTCCTAGGTGCGACCATTTCTGGTACTGGCTCTGGAGGTGCGGGAGACTCACTTGGTACTTCAGATGGTTCTCGAACCTCTTCGAGTTCTACTATCTTGCCTTTTCTATCAAGTAGAAACTCCCTTTCCATAAAGGTGACATTCCTAGAAACAAACACTTTTGTTTCGTTGGGATAGTAGAAGTAGTATCCAATAGAATTCTTTGGATACCCAATGAAGTAGCATAAGATGGATCTAGTATCCAGCTTATCTCCCACTGTCTGCTTCACGTAAGCAGGACATTCCCAAATCCTCATAAATGAGTATTTGGGTGGTTTGCCCATCCATATCTCATATGGAGTCTTATCCACTACCTTGGTGTGGACATTGTTCAACAACATTACCGCCGTTTCGAGCGCATAGCCCCAAAACGAGGTAGGAAGCTCAATGAAGCTCATCATAGATCGAACCATGTCCATCAGGGTTCGATTATGACGCTCCGCTACACCATTGAGCTGTGGTGTGGCCGGAGTGGTCCACTGCGAGAGAATCTCATTCTCTCTTAGATAGTCTTGAAATTCAGCACTCAAGTATTCACCACCTCGATCGTATCGAAGTGCTTTAATACTTTTGCCTAATTGATTTTCTACTTCAGTCTTGAATTCTTTGAACATTTCAAAGGATTCAGACTTGTGCTTCATTAAGTACAAGTACCCATACCTAGAGTAATCATCGGTAAAGGTGATGAAGTATTTGTGACCGTACTTAGTACCAATGCTAAGTGGACCACACACATCAGTATGGATCAAATCCAATAGGCCTTGCGTACGTTCAGGCTTGCCCTTGAAGGGTTGTTTAGTCATCTTTCCCTTGAGACAAGATCACAAGTCGGTAGGGAGTTAATGTCTGACAAATCAAACATGTCACTCCTAACTAACTTGTTCATCCTACTTAGGGAAATATGACCTAGCCTAGCATGCCAAAGTTGTGCTAGGTTTAAGTTATCGCTTTTCCTTTTAATTGTTGTTGTATGTGTTTCCACATCGCGAGTTGGAACTTCTTTTAATTTTAAGGTGTATAAATCGTTTTCGCGTTCCCCAGTTCCAATTAAACATTCATTCTTGTATATACTGCAAATCGAATTAGCAAACATACAAGAATATCCATCACTATCAAGCATAGAAACAGAAATAATGTTCTTTATTAACTCGGGAACAAATAAAACATTTCTCAATAACAACTTAAAATCTGAAGACAGAAATAAATAAACATCTCCTATAGCTACTGCAGCAACTCTTGCTCCATTGCCCAGCCTCAAGTGGGTCTCACCCTCTCTAAGACGTCGGCTTCTTGTCATCACCTGCAAATCATTGCAGATATGAGATCCACATCCGGTATCAAGTACCCAAGAAGTCGAATTAAGAGACATATTTATTTTGATATAGAACATACCTTTTGCAGTTCGTAAATGCTCGAGGTACTCCTTGCAGTTCCTCCTCCAATGCCCAGGCTTGTGGCAGTGGTGGCAAACATCATCGGTCTTGTTTGGCTTGGAAGTCTTTGCCTTGGGCTTCTTAGTGGGATTTTCCTCCTTCGCAGGGGCAGAACGCTTCTTACCCTTGTGTTTGGGCCCCTTCTTCGCAGAGGAAGAAGAGCCCATAAGGAGGACGGGCTTGTCCTTCTTTATGGTCCCCTCGAACACGACCAGCATATTAACCACCTCTTCGAGGGTGGCTGCCAGCTTGTTCATGTTGAAGTTGACCAAAAAGGGGTCGAATGCAGCGGGTAGTGAGAGGAGAAGCACATCCACAGACAGCTCATGTGGAAGTGTGATATCAAGGCCCGCCAACTTTTCAACGAGCCCAATCATACGAACCCCATGCTCGCGGACCGAAGTCCCATCGCGCATGCGGCTCGTCATAAGCTCCTTGACAGTGGTGAACCTCTCATGTCGAGAGTTCTCCCCATACAGTTCCTTAAGATGAAAGAGTATGTCAGCAGCATACTTCGTCTTCTCAAAGCGTCGTTGTATTTCGTTGGACATCGATGCCATCACATAGCATCGAGTCTTAAGCTCGTCGTCCCACCATTGTTTAAGCGTAATCAGCTCCTCAGGGCTGATATCGGCAGGGGCTTCCTTCGGAGGGCTCTTCTCTATCGTATAGAGAAGTTTCTCCGAAGCCAACACAATGTTGAGGTTTCGAAGCCAGTCTTGATAGTTTAGACCGGTGGACTTGTTGCTATCCAGTATAGCAGCGAGTGGGTTTTTGATCGAAGACATTTTGTAAGCAGTTATACTGAAAAGAAAAACAGACATGCATTACTAATTATATATGAAAAACGCTAAGACATAAAACGAGGTCATTTAGTTTTATGAATTACCCTCCCACTATTTTAACGATTTCACCACCCTCTAATGAAATCGGGAAAGCAAGTTTCCTTAGTGGGTACACAGAGTCCAATCGAGCGATCATGGTCCCGAATAATATCAGCCAACCATGACCCCCAAAAGGTAGAATACAATTGCAACTGGTGCAACCTCCATGTATTTACCTCACGTCCAGTATGGGCCCAATAATATTACGCCGATTACTATCACGTGGCAAGATTACCCATCAATTTTGAGTCGTGGAGGACGGTCCCCTCAACGTCCCCAATACTATGAGCCAACGTTAAAGGGGGTTCCAACCGACTCACAACGAGTGTCAATGACGTGTACAGCTTTCCGGCATACATAATCCCCTCAATAATATGAGCCGGACTATGTATGCGGATAGCATCGGCGTACACCCATTGTTGATGGAAGGTAGGGATAATTTAAACAGATTTGAATTCCCTTAGTTTATCGAATAAACTTTTAACCTTGATATCAGTTTTAAATCGTATTTAAAACGAGAGATTTTATTTTTGAAAATTTGGTCTCAACAATATTTTAAATCATAATTTAAAACATGCGGATTCAACATATATCGAATATATAAATAAACTTTGGGATGATCGATCGCGAGAGCTATGCGGTCCGTGGTTGCCAATCACGGACCTGGGTCCAGTCCTAGGTGAAATGCAATATGCAATGCAATCCTATTACAATTGCTTCCGGTTTTACAGATCTTCGGTCTTCAATATCTTTGATCGTCATCTCCACCGTCTTCAAATTGTCCTCCCACTAAATCTAGTAATTTACATTTAAATTGCCATGACATATTGGGATACAAATTTGTAAGGGTGGGAACGGGCCACAAACAGACCCACTTTAATCGATATCAACAATATATATACAACCAAAATCGCAAAACCTATAGCATACACCTAACACATTGGGCACGGCTCTCGATCATCCCAAACATGCAATCAATCTAATTAATTGACATAAATTTAAATAATCAAATCATATTTGATATTTACCTACAAAATCATATTTTAATTATAAAATCGCATTTTATAAATAAAATCGCATTTTGTCGAGCACACTGCGGCGGCAGGCAGCTGCGTTACCTAAAATTTTTTTTTTGTTTTGATTTCAAAAATTTGAGATCTATGCAATTCAGGCAGTAATATGTATTGAAGGATCCGAGCCTATGCTCTGATACCACTGTTGGCGAAAATGGCGGATCCGGATCCCGTTTCTCGGGGGCGCAGCGGAAGTTAAAATTTTTTTTTTTGCCCCGAGATACGTTCAATACATTAAAACTAATCAATAAACCATTCATAGGGCGTTTATCGATTGTTACCTTGCTGGCGTCTAGGCGCCTGGCTCCGACCAGTTTCACAGGGAAACCGGCACTTCAAAAGGTAGGCGGCGGTAGATCGTCTAATCAGGTCCACGATCGGAAATACGATTCCTCCGTCAGTCTGCACTAGAAGATCTGACGGATTTTGGCACGAACGGATTCTCCTCGTTGCGACGATCGGAACAAGTCCAATCACGCAATCACCGACGACAGGCGGCGGTGTGACGGCGACGACGCTTGGGTGGCCGGCGGCGGCGTGATATGGGAGAGGAGGGGCGGCCAAGAGTTTGGAGGCTAGGGTTTGTGTAAATGAATTGTCTTCTAGCCCTAGACCAACTCTACTAATTAAAGATGGTACATGGGCTTGAACCGGCCCAATGTACTTGGGTCAAACCCAGGTCCATATGAACATCCGGTTCATTTAATTCGCCGTGGTTTCATCATAATCCCGATCGACGATAAGATCGGACCGATCGACTCAGTTTCCAAAACTGAGTATTATGATGTGAAAACAATTTTTCAGACCACCTAGTCCAAAATTATAGTTTAGCCCCTCAACTTTGGGAAATCACAATTTGACCCCTGTTGACTTTTAGGAAGTCGCCTCCCTAAAATACTCCTCCTATGTTCAACACATTGAGCTCAGTTTCCGTGCGGGAATCATGAATCCAGTACTTGTGTGACCCTCAATGGTTCAGGGATACAGCTAGCCGTGGGCCCACAACCATTGTGACTCCGAAATCACAATTTCGGACTTGCCCATCGGATCATGGTAAAGCGCCTAGCAACATCGCCCCATGATCCCCTAGGTATCACTGATAGTTCCTGCAAGAACCAGTTGGACGTGGTTAGCGTACAGTACGGTCCTTTCAACACATATATCCCGATCAGATCAACGACCATTGGTAAATCGAGAGTCGCTAGAGATCCGATAACTATGCATACATCTTGAAGATTGAATAGTGACATCGCGAGTGTTACTAGGCAAACCCATTTACCTAAAACACATCCAGTACTCTGGTCAGAGATTAATACACTATTGTCTCCTCAGATAGCATAGGATATCCACGCATGAAAGCGAGCGGTGAATCCTCGACAACGAAGCATCGACTCCTACATGCATCGGGACCTCACCCAATCCCACCGCCTAATGACCCCAAATGAGTCGGCAAACGGGTCAAAGTGAGGCGCCTATCATGTAGAGTCTCAATGACGTTTCGAGTAGTGAGGACTAATCAGTACAACCAAGACCTCGGACTTATCCACTCGACAAATGGTAACCACTTGGAAAGTCCGAACGAGGGTAGTTCGATAGATCATTATTTCACTATCCATCTGCATGCTCATAACATCACAATGTTCCCTACCAATGAAACATGGTACTTCACATTGCAGATGCTAGTCTCAAGCTCGGGCGGCCTTATCCTCATTTTGACGGCCCAATCGACTAGGAACGAATTCAGAATACACAGTGACTATTAGATATGTTTCATGATAGCCATCATATCCACTATCACATCTAACATACACTATGGTGCATTCTAGGTCTTTATCCAACACAATTGTTAACATTATAATCATAATGAAGATAAGAATGCCATAAATAAATGCGAATTTCATAAATAAAGATTGTCATGTACAAGAGTCAATAAAACCCACACGCCACAAGTTGGCTAGTTGGGCATCTAATCTAACACAGACTTCGATCCCAGCTGCTCCTGTAAATTTCTCTCCTCTTCTGAATGATTTGCAGGCCTCTCTATCACAGTGTGTGGATGCTGCTCATAGTGATATTTTATCCAGACTCCATAGCACTGAACGAAGTCTTCAAACCTCTCTGGGACACCAAAATGACTACTTACGAAGTCTAATCCAGGGTGCTAGACAAGAAGGCCAAATTCAAGATGATCTTCTAATACTTCGGCTCAACGAATTGAAGAAAGCTGTGATGACCCAGGGTGTCTCTACTGCTACAGACTCACTGGCATTCAAGAGCAGGCTCAACGCGATTGATGCTAAACTTCTTTTGTTGGACGGGCAGGTTGCTGCTATAAGAAGCGAACAATTAGAGTTTCAAGCCAAAATAGCAGCAGATCTTCTTAGCCTCTCCACCAGATTGGTGATCTCGTCGACTATATTAGAGGCGGCGATGCCAAAAAGGGGGAAGAAGTAGCAGCCGCCCCCAACCTCCTCCATCTAATGTTCAAGGTCAAGGCAGTGGTGGAAATCTTGGCGAAGGCAGTGGTCCCACTGCTGTTAGATTGACAGATATTGCAAATAGAATTCGAGAAGATGATAGACGTCAAATGGAAGCGGAAATGGCACGGTCAAGGCAGTGGTGGAAATCCTGGCGAAGGCAGTGGTCCCACTGCTGTTAGATTGACAGATATTGCAGATAGAATTCGAGAAGATGATAGACGTCAATTGGAAGCGGAAATAGAAAGAGAGAGACAAAGAAGGATCAGAAGGTTGAGTAGTGGATCGCATAGAAAAAGAAGAGGACATTAGTGAGATAAAATTTGTACAAATCTTTTGTACTATTTTCTAAGTTAATGGAATTTGAATTCAGCAGTTCGTGTGCAATTTATTTTTGCATATATATCCATCTCGGATGCTAAGTTTTGTCATCACCAAAAAGGGGAAAATTGTTAGGATAAAATTTATAGTTTTGGTGATAACAAATATAAGAAAAGATTTGGACTTAAACGATGAATTTCGAATAATCTTCTCACGGAGACCAGAGGTTGCTGACAACAGTGATTGGTTTGATTTACAGATATGATTTCGGGTTTTTAAGACAGCCGGGTTATCGATTTGGTTATTTGGGTTGTCGGGCCAGAAATCTACTGTTGATGGAATATTGAGGATGTTGATTTCTACCAACAGACATCGTTATTGTATCGGGAAGTTTTCTGCCAACAGATATCGAAACAGTGCAAGAGATGTTTGCTAACACCAGATTTCGCTACAGTATTTGTTATTGGAACAGTGCGAGTAAAGTTTGCTATCAACAGTTTTCGTAACAGTAAGTTCAATTAGGACTTCGTTTGCTATCAACAGATATGATGACGTCAGCCACAGTAGAATATCAGATATCATGACGTCACCATCACATTTAGCTACAATGGTCATATAACAGATATGATGACGTCAGCTACAGTAGAGGAACAGAAATGATGACGTCATCATTGCTGAAATTTGCAAGTGGTTTAATTGTGTTTACCGCGACAGATGTCTTAATAGCAAGGGACTATTCATTCATCTTCAACAAAGAAAGATCTGTCGATAGAAATGGTTTCAGGCGCAAGCATTAAGTTGATTCAAATTCGATCGAACACTTAGTTGGAAAATATCGATGGCCATAACAGAATCGTACAATTGTCTAGAATTAAGGAGACGAGATTGGTACTAATTTTGGAAAAATAGTACACATTGGCAGAGGTTGTTTCAACGGGATTGCACATATATGGAAATTATATTTGTGCCTCTGACAATACGCATTTTACCATGTAGTGGAGCAGGATTGACGGCGTACTATTGTCAGAATTTCAAAAGGATTTTGTTGCCTTATCAGAAGTAATCGACCGTTGAACGAAGAGTATAAATAGCAGATGTTTTGAATTGAAGAAGATCCCTCTCGCCATTGCTATTGCTGAAACGCTGCCAAATTGAATTCTCGAGCTATTCATTACTGAAGCACTTTCAAAGCTCAAAGACTTGAAGAACTCAATCGTTGCTTTTCATAGATAAATCTTCAAGTCTATCTTCTGGTTACATTTTGTAATCGAGTTTCCTTGTTGAAACCAGAAGATTTTACAGCACTCAAAATACTTATTCATTGTTATATCATCATTGGGTCTGTAACAAACGAGCTCTCAAAAGCCGTTTGAAAACATTACATAGAGTTGTAAAACAGCAGCTGCGACTGCTTGTGATTGTAGTGAAGTTGCTAGGAGTTCATACAAGTGCTGCTTGTGTGATCGGGTGTCTTCAGAAGGACTGTGTACATCAAATCTTCTAGTGTATCCTTCCTGAATAAGGAAGAAGGTGAGACGTAGGATATTAATATCCGAACTTCCAGAAACAAATTCTCTGTCCCTTTATCTCTTTACTTTACGCATTTATTTATTTTCACTGTTCGCAAATCAATCGGCTTTATTCCGCACTTTTTAGTTAGCCGAGAGATTTGCATTTAACTGAGATAAGCAGTGCGTTTAAAAACATTTTTGAAAAGAGCTTGAAAAGTTTAAAAATCCAAGGAGTTCATTCAACCCCCCCTTCTGAACTCCTGTACTTGTTTTGATCCTATTTTTGGGACCATCATTATTTGATTCCTTGTGTCAAACAAACATATGTACACACACTCTGTAGTATTGAACCATCACTGTAAATCATAACCAGAGAGTGTTGAGTGCTAGATTTGCACCACCAGCTTAGAGCTGTGTTCATTGTATTTCGAACCAGATCGTGTTATCTGTGTTCTTGGTTGAGTGCTAGGAGTTCTTGCAGCTGCTGCTGTCGGATCGTGTTTGCACAAGGAGTTATATAAATCAAATCTTCTAGTGGATATCCTTCCTATTGAGGAAGAAGGGGATACGTAGGAGATTGAACTTCGAACTTTCAGAAACAAATCTCTCTACTCTATCGTTTACATTTACACATTTAACTTTTCACTGTTGAATCATGTTCTTTCCGCATAAAATATTTTTATTACACGAGACAACAACAATCACTGAGACCCTCCGCTGGTAACTCGGCTTAGAGGTTAGCTACGAGCTGTAAAAGTTTTGAAATTAACTTTTCAATTAACAAGTAGCAAAGGACTTCACTCACCCCTCCTCTGAACTCCCGAGCTTGTTTTCCGATCCTATCAGACATGATAGATAACAAGTGGTTCTACTTCAGGCTCTATATAGGAGGCGTCAGGAAGTACCAGAGCTCCTTGAAAGTGACTCATCTGTTTTGGGTACAGATTTGTGTCGTTGTCTCCCAGATAATATATGTACATATTATGAAGTTGTCTTTGTACTAGGGAATGCCTGAATAGTTGTAGTATTTATCGAGCATCGTCGGCTCTATGATATTTTGTTGGGATTTTGTCTTTATGGTACTTAGTTAGCATTATATTATATTGTTATGTTTGTTGAGAGAAATAAAATTTATTTTGAGTATTTTGATTTTTCTGATATGTCCTACTTAATGAGAGATCGTGTCAAAAATTTTATACGACCAAACGTGAAATTTAATTCATGTTTTTGTTTTTAGTAATTAATCCTAAATTTATGTTAATAAATTATTATAATAACGGGTCCTGACAAACTGATAGGAGAAATTAAAGATTTCAAAATAAGAACAATATTCCTAATATCAAAATAAATCAACCAACATAAATTATCCTAAGTGTCAAGATTGTCATGTAACAACTCAAATAATCACTAAATGAATTAAAGAATAAATATACTTAAATGATCATTATAAAATAAACTAATCTCTAAATTTAACTAAAGCAACTAAATTTTTAATGTATATGCTCATATTAAAATTAAATCTATTTCATATTAATAATTTTTAAAGAATAAATATACTTAAATTATCATTAATCGTCATATTCACTCATTTAGCTAATGCAAAAACAATTTATGTGCATATAAATACATTAAACAAAAAGCGAAATTAAATTACTAAACTCTATTTTGAATAAAAATAAGTACACAACAACTCACATAACCAAAAGAAATAAAATTAAACCAAACTCATTAAAAAAATATTAATGACAAAATTGTAATACTACAATTCAAATTAACCTTTTTATAAGGTAAAATAACTAGATAATTAGATATTAGATTTATAAGAGTATATCGTAGATATTAAATGTTAGATTAGATTAGTTGTATAGATAATAATTAAATGTTAAAGATATGTGTTGCTGCCAGTGAGCCAGTCTGCCAAAAAGGGGTTTACTGATTTAGTAATTTCAGCCTTTTGTCTCAGTTGTCTCCCATGCACGACATAAAAATTAATCGTATAGCCCATAAATTTCTCCTAGTTTGCAATTCAGCACCTTTTCTCTTGTATTCCAATAAACCCGACAAATAGAACCAACTTCTCAGGCTGACCGTTTACGTTTACCCCCATTGGAATATTGGATCTTTCTTTTCATTCTTCGTTATTTATTTATCTTTTTTATTTTATTTTTTGCTTCTCTAGTTGAAATCCTCCCTTGGAGGAATCATACACAATTTTGTACAGATCTTTCAGGTAATTTCAAGCTTTATCCCTCTGTTCTTGCCCTCTTTCCCCCCTCGGAGTAGCTATGAAGCCGGTAGGCTGTTCCTGAAAAAGCCCTTCTTTGAGTTATCCCAGTTGATATTCGCTTCGAAATTACGATTATTGATGTGGGTTTTATCTGGAAAATTTGTTTTGAAAGAAAAACTAGTCTTCCATGATTTGGTTTTGCAGCTGAGTTCAATAATCATTTGCAGAGGTGTGCAGATGGGAATATTTTTATATTCTTGTTTTTTATTTCTGAGTTCAGTGTATTTCCATACTGGTAGATTATTTTTTCCGCATTATTTTTCTAGGATTTTAAAGAAAAGAGCATGTTTCCCACATATGAGAAAAGGATTTTTTTTTTTTTTGTTTGATCTGTTGTGCCTCGAATAATTAGAACATAAAAAACAAAATTTCCGATTTCGCCAACAAATCTGTATAGGTTTCTTGTTGAGTTAATAAATATTATTTTGTTTTCTTGAACATAGTTAACCTTACGAAAAGGTCGAAAAACCTATGCCGGCGGCTCATTTCCAAGCTTTTCATATTCTCCCTAGTTGACCAGATTTCGATTTGAAACAAAGTAAACCAAAATTAAACTATTTATTTTTATCCAACACTGTTTTGTTTAAAATATATTTTTTCGAATTTAAGATATATGTGACATTGCTTTCACATCTAGTGTTTATATTTGTTACATATATGTTTTTGTTTTATGCCCAAAAACTCAACATCTGACATTTCTTGGAAGTTATCAGGTATTAAGGGAAAATTCTCAAAATCTTAGAAGTGGAAAATGGATCGGTGTTCTTTCCAGAATAACAGCTTTGTTTCCTCCGAGGAGATGAAGAATGCTACGGTGGTTTGCCCGAAGCCAAGGCGGCTCAGCCGCATCGAAGCCACTGTTAGCGAGCCTTCCTCCATGAGACCCCTACGATGGCATGTCAGGTTTTTATTTTCTTAATTTTACTGCCCTTTTGCTCTCTTTATTTGATATTTGGTCACTTTATAATTTATTTATCAACTCTTTTAAATTTTTAGCAGCTATCAGCAAGAAATTTTTGATGTAAAAGCTCGAAATGAGCTGCTGGACATCATCCTTACAAAGGTTTGTTTCTTAAAAAAATAGTTTTAACTTTGTTGTTAGATTCTCCGTTGGTTTGAGGATTAGATGGGAACATTGATTTTGTGTGAAGAGTATTCTTGAAGAATTGAAGTTAAGAAACACATGATTTTGGTTTAACTAAGCTCAACTAATATATCACGACTTGTATGTGGCCTAAAACAAAGTTCATGTCTTAATCACTTGAACACAAAGATGTTACTTTTTTTCTTACCATTATTGAGCCTATACATCCACTAGATGGTAGAAAATGTTTTTTGATATATTTTTCTTGTTGGATTTGGTTAGACCTAACAAGAATTTGCCAATCGATTCCAGGGTGATTGCTCTGATCAATCAGTCAAACAGCACGTTTCGATTCCCCCGTTTTTTTCAGGATCACCGCCGAGCCGTGTATCTAACCCACTAATTCAAGATTCGCGATTTGCGAATGAGAGATTCACCCCGGTTTCTGCAGGTGCCATGCCGACCTCATCAGGGCTCGGATCATCCCCATCTTCCACTCGGAAAGGCGGACTAGTTCGTGCTAACTATGGTATCAGCCCCACAGTCCGGGTTGAGGGATTCGATTACCTCAATAGGGACAGAAGGCGTATCCTGACCTTGGCTTAAATCACCTAACTTTAAGACGGGATCACAAATCTTGGTCACATCAGACGACCACCAGGGGGGAAATCATATCATATTTATCATTGTCTTGTGTACATATACATCTATGTTTCTTCTACTGTCTTGTAACCAAGGGAATGTTTCTTGTGTAAGTATATTTGAGAGAAGTTGTGTAGGAAGAAAACCAAGTTAAAATGGCCTTTTAGTTATGTATGTATGAAGCCACCCTTCTTTCTAATGTGCAAGTAAAGAGATGAGAAGAAGGGTGCTTATTGTGATAGAAGTCGATTTTCAAGGACAGTTTCGATGTTTCGAGGAGAATACATGTGAAGAATGGAATTTGTATATAGTTGGTATTGAGTCAATCTCCTGCGGCCAAAATTTATATGTAATATAGTTATAGTAATAAAATTTATAATTTTATTGCAAAATATCTACTTGAGTTTGAGAAAATTTCTTCTTTTAAATTGTTCACTTATGGGTCATGATATGAATTTTACTTTGTGTGATGGTTCTTTGCTTCTTATCGACGCGAAAGATCGCTTCCTGAGCCATTCTTTTTCGGAACCATATATGAGGTCGGGGGATTCAGACCTCAACTTTTTTTTACGTATTCTTATTTTCTCCTTTTGTTTTTATATAGGCATCAATTTTTTATTCAGTTCGAGTGGTTTGAATATCTAATAGAGATGATTCTATCAATTTAACAACGGACATGTATTATTTATATGGTACTTGAAAAATAAGAAGTATGATGTATTACGTTGATAGCCATGTGATATCAAAATTCGAGATTGTATGTGTTGTTGGATATATATATAATTGATATTGTGGATACTTGATGACGTGATATTTCCTGATGTTGTCACATCACTAGATGCTCATGGTAGGTAATATATATATATATATAAAGAGATGATACAGTGGGCATCATTTGTGGGCACCTAATTTACAGTATAATTGTTAAATAGTTTTTGTAAAAGCTGTAATATAATTTAATAGAATTGTATCATATAATTTTCTAAAAATAAACTGGCATAATATTCATAATTAATTAGAAGCTACCACAAAACTAATGGCATCTTAATATATAGATATATATATATTCCCACCAGCTCACGAAATAATTTACAGTATAATTGTTAAATAGTTTTTGTAAAAGCTGTAATATAATTTAATAGAATTGTATCATATAATTTTCTAAAAATAAACTGGCATAATATTCATAATTAATTAGAAGCTACCACAAAACTAATGGCATCTTAATATATAGATATATATATATTCCCACCAGCTCACGAAATAATTTACAGTATAATTGTTAAATAGTTTTTGTAAAAGCTGTAATATAATTTAATAGAATTGTATCATATAATTTTCTAAAAATAAACTGGCATAATATTCATAATTAATTAGAAGCTACCACAAAACTAATGGCATCTTAATATATAGATATATATATATTCCCACCAGCTCACGAAATAATTTACAGTATAATTGTTAAATAGTTTTTGTAAAAGCTGTAATATAATTTAATAGAATTGTATCATATAATTTTCTAAAAATAAACTGGCATAATATTCATAATTAATTAGAAGCTACCACAAAACTAATGGCATCTTAATATATAGATATATATATATTCCCACCAGCTCACGAAATAATTTACAGTATAATTGTTAAATAGTTTTTGTAAAAGCTGTAATATAATTTAATAGAATTGTATCATATAATTTTCTAAAAATAAACTGGCATAATATTCATAATTAATTAGAAGTTACCGCAAAACTAATGGCATCTTAATCACAAAGCAGTTACAAGTATTTCAATGTAGTTATCTATATATTTGTATAAAATTGAATCTTATTATGTTATCCATACTATGATATAAACATTGCATATTCGTCGCACTAAAACTGCAAACAATGAATTGTGACATCAGGTTTTGTGATTTCCCTTTTTACTTTTTTCCAATTTTTACTTATCAAATTAAAATTGGTTTGGAACACATTCACTTATTAACTTATTTAGTCCACCTTTCCTTTCCAATGTGGATTTCTCAACTATAATTGCAACGATGTCAAGCTTTGATAGTTAAACAAGAATCCAAAAAAATGGGGTTCCCGACCCGAACTACCCGAAACCCAAAATTACCTGACCCATGCTCAACCTACTCAAGGCAATACCGCAATCTTTTTAAAAAACTTATATTTGGTTAATCTTGATAAATATATATTAATTCAAATTTATTTTCAACTCCAGCAAAAGTATTTTCTTGCTTTCGGATTGGAGATGAAAATTAGTAAGGTCAAATTTTAATTTTCATGATAAATACACATAAGAAAAGTTGAATATTTTCCTTCTCCACATAACACCTAATTTCTTTTTTCTTTTTTAGCAAGCAATTGTATACACATAATATATGCCGGTAGCTGTTGAATATCTCCCCCGGTAGCTTTTTTTAAAAATAATATAAATTAAAAAATCAAATTTGAAAAAGATTGCAAAATTAAATTGTTTTTTAAAATAGAATAATCCGGGATGTGAATCCCGGATTCTGAGCCGCGTGCACAGTAAAACTGACGAGGACTTGTTTTTATATATATGTCAGAATCCGGGGGTCAAACCTTGGGTTCTGAAAAGCTGAATCCGCAGTAGCAATTCTCGGATTGCTTTTTTCACTGCACCGTATTTTTTGTGTATATATATATATGTATTCGTCGGTCCTTTTCATCCGCTCATTTCCTCCCTCCATTGCCTTCGAATACATGGGTCGCTGCTTCCCTTCGCTCCCATTAGCCCGAATATTGCTTCGTGCTTCGTATGTATCTGCGAGTACATGGTTCTTATCCTTTTTATTTTAGTCTTCCATTATAGTATTTGTTGTCGTTCAGTTTTGCTTCGGGTGAGTATTTTGATCCGTTCTCCTATGTCATTTATTTATTTTTTAGCATTATAATTTTAATTATATTTTACCGAAATTTATGTGTGTTTTCCAAAATATGTTTTATTTAATTTAAATGTGTTTATAATCATAATTTATTTATTTTTTTCATGTTAAATATTAAAAAAGTGAACCATCATCAACAATTACAAGGTAATTATTATGTATTATTTTGTTCGAATGTTTATTCTAATTTTGTTAGTCCAATGTACACAGAATATTATTTATATGTCGACATTATTTATCCTATTATAATATTTATTACTGATTATAATTAAGACCGGATATTATACTCATTTAATTATAATTGAGACTATATTTCCTATAATTATAAGATTATATAAGATAATTAATTGTTAGGATCGAAAATAATGCTCGAGAGTTCGAGAGGGGGGAGGGGGGTAATGAACGCATATGCTAATTTTAACGCAAATCTGTATTCAAAATATTTTACAGCTCGAAGCTAATCTCTAAGCTGAGTTACCAGCTTGAAGGATCTCAGTGATAAGCTGTTGTTTTGGGTAACAAATAAGTATGTACGGAATATGCCAATTGAACAGTGAACGGATATAAATGCGTAAAGCAGTAAGTAAAAGGGTCCAAGAATTTGTTTCTTGAAGTTCGGAGTTTAATCTCCTATGTCTCCCCTTCTTCCTCAACAGGAAGATTTTTCACTGTAAGATTTGATTTATACAACTCCTTGTACAAACTCGACCCGACAGCCAGCAGCTGCAAGAATTCCTAGTTTCACCACAGAAACAGACTCGCGATCTGTTCTGGAAATACAACGAATACAGCTCTAAGCTATTTTGGCTAATCAAGCTCTCAACACTCTGTTTATGATTTACAAGGTAATCTCAATAATACAGAGTAAGGTTTGAAAGTTCATGTGACACAAAGAATTGGTGAAAATATTCTGCGTGTGTGTGTCACTAGCTCTGAGCTGGTTGAGGAAATGAAGTCTGTTTTTGCTCTTGGAAGCTTGTAAGTTTGTAAGATCGTTAGTTGAGTTCCGTAACTTGTTGCAAAATTGTAGAGCCTTCTCAAACTTATCTGCTCTTCAATTTATATCATTTGGATATAACGGTAATAAATGTTACCAGTAGATACATCGTACGCATCCAAAATGAGTATCTGCGGTGTCTTAAATTCTTATATTGTTCACGTACACCTTCATTAAATCTTTTCCTCTTTTAGCATACACTGCGCTGTTTTCAGTTGAAAACATATCTCTGTGTATCTGGGATTAGCTCAAAGTAGTTCCAACGACTACAAATCGATATTGAAAAGTCAAACACATCACATCAATCTGTACAAAATCTCAAAGTAATCTGAAATCCATTTTGCTAAGTTGTCTTTACTCAGCTGGGTTCCGATCTGGTCACTGCGTTGAACCGCTTCTAATCTGGTTCTAAGATGATCTGCTCTAATATGCTTCTAATTTGTTCCAGATAGTAATCTTTGTTCACAACTGTCTTCTTCTATAGAAACACAAGCCTTCCTGATTGCATCCATATCTTCTAAAATAATCTGGCTTGTCCTTCACTAACGCTATCTCTGAATCTTCTCGCTCTAAGCTGTTTTCTCAACTGATCGAATACAAACTGTTCTAGCCGATCTGTTTGGAAAATCTCTACTCTTGTAAACTGATCTAATCTCAATCTGCTCTTATTTAAACTGAATAACTGTTTAGATTCTTCTGAGCTGGTTTGACCTTATCCAGCTTAGCTAAAGTTCCCTGAGTTGGTTTGTACTTAACCGGCTTAGCTAACATCTCCGAGTCTCTGAGCTGGTTTGACCTTAACCAGCTTAGCTCCAATCTGGTTTCAATAAACAACACGGTAGGTTCTGTCTTGATCTAATCAATAAATCCTTGAGCTGATTTAATCTCCTTTTGTCTTCACCAAAACTTATAAATTACTCCATCAATTTCACCCTTTTTGTTGATGACAAAACTTATGCAGAAAAAGAGATTTTTTATTAATCTGTAAACAATTTACAACAAAAATCAGCTAAACTAGAAGAAACACTAAGCATGTCCTAACTCCTCACAGCAACCGTCTCTTTTTGCTGCTCTCTCCTTCCCCTTTTTGTGTTAGAGTAGATGCCCAACTAGCCAACTTGTGGCGTGTGTGTTTTATTGACTCTTTGTATAACGATCTTTATTTATGAAATTCGCATTTCTTTTATGGCGTTCTTTATTTTCATTATGTTATAATGTTAACAATTGTGTTGGATAAAGACCTAGAATGCATCATAGTGTATGTTAGATGTGATAGTGGATATGATGGCTATCATGAAACATATCTAATAGTCACTGTGTATTCTGAACTCGTTCCTAGTCGATTGGGCCGTCAAAATGAGGATAAGGCCGCCCGAGCT
>KV000974.1:28861-44235 GCA_001598015.1 Dorcoceras hygrometricum | reverse complement strand
TTTGGATTGGTTTTTAGTCAATCATGGTTTGGATTTTGGTGGAAAATTTTCAAACCGTAAATATTGGTTTGGTTCAAGGTTTAGAAAAAGGTAAATCGAACCGAACCAAACCAAACCGAAACTAATATAATAAAAAAAATTATACAATATATTTTATTAACTTAAAAGAGTTATTTGATTTTGTTTATAGTGGATTTTTTAAAATAATCAATTAAATGAAATTGCAAAATAAGTAGACCCAATTTATAGTTCATTGCATCCAAAAACAGTTGAGAGTCTCATTTGTGCTCAGAATTGGCTTCGATCTTCTCCAAAATAAAAAAAATTATACAATATATTTTATTAACTTAAAAGAGTTATTTGATTTTGTTTATAGTGGATTTTTTAAAATAATCAATTAAATGAAATTGCAAAATAAGTAGACCCAATTTATAGTTCATTGCATCCAAAAACAGTTGAGAGTCTCATTTGTGCTCAGAATTGGCTTCGATCTTCTCCAATAACCATCGATCTTCGTGACGCTATGAATGAGGTAGAAAAGCTCGAAGAAGGTGAATGTTTATTTTGTATTTTTAAAATATTTATTTTAAAAATAGTGATGTCCTTATATATTTTATTTTTTCAACAGAATTATCAAATGTGGAGGGATCACTTACTGTCGAGGACCAAAGATAAAGAGAGTAAATGAAGTTCTTTTTGTTAGATTTAAGTAGTGCACTAGAGAGTAAAATATATCTCTCATTTTGTTTAAGTTTACATTAGATAATACATGCACATTGTGCATTTGCAAAATACTCTACTATACTGATACTTAATATGTTCAAGTTAAGTAATTTTTTAGTGTTAGTTACTATATTATCATATAGTAATATTGTATACACTAATTTTTATGAAACCTAAAAATTAAATCAACAATCCAAACCACATCGAATCAAACCAAACCGAAATTCTGGGTTAGGGTTGGTTTGGTTTAAATAGTTAATGGATTGGTTCGGTTTCAAATTTTATAAACCGATATATATATTGGGTTGGTTCAAATTTTCATCCAAAACCGACTAATCCGCACTTGAACACTCCTATAAGCCTGTAGTGTATTGCGTGCGGGCTATCTCTATGCTTTCTAAACAACGGTTGATTCATTGAGGCAGAAGTATTTAGAGTTCATACAACAATTTTTATGACCAACACCCTCCAAGTTACAAAAACAGGGGCCCGGCTAAAGATAATGAAAAACTAATATCAGATCATATGTTCGATATTTGTAAAATACACCTCGTGCTTACCTTTGGATCCTTCATAAATATATTCATTCATCCAAGCTTTTTTATCATACTAATTTTTTTATATAAAAATCTAGATGGGTGTTTCACACTGATGACAGACAAAATGACATGAAGCTAGATTTCAGTTCAATTTCGTTTTCCCAGGAAGACTTGAGCCTTCATGCCACAAGTGTTCACCTGGAAATTTTCGAAGGCCTAGAATACTGCCTCCACCTTCAAAAGTTTCAACATATTATATACATAATAGGGCTATTAAAAATCAAATGAAAAATGGAGTAAACCGGGATTTATTAATGAAAAAAATACATAATTGAGAAATTAATAAAACAAACAAACTTTTTGTATATAAAAAAAATATGTTAGTTATGAATAAATAAATGAGGAATATAGGATTTGAGTCTCTTTAACTTTGTTAAAAATTTGAACAGAAAATAAGAGAGTTTGAAAATCAAATTAGTCAAGTTAAACCGATTGATAACACAAATGCGACTGTCAAAATTTAATCGTTAATGATTTTTGAAATAAAGTAATAGTAGAGCTAATATGATTGATCTTCCATGTTCATCCTTGTGTTGGGGTCGAGGTATTTGACTGTAATTTGATTTTACATCTCTAAAAGTTCAATCTACAACAAATACATAAATTATTCTTAAAAGATTTTTTATCGAAATTTTCTAAAACAATATTTTCTGAAAAATTAAATCTCTCAAAAAATGCTTGATATGACCGCAAATATCCTGATGAAGTTTAGTGTTGGTTTCCACGGAAACCGTATACTAAATATATTAATAACTAAAATTGTCAAAAATTAAAATATATGACCATATTTTCTTAAGACCAAATAAGGCCCAATTTTAACAACATAGAGATCCATAACGAAAATAGGTAAACGCAAATAAATAAATTGAGGAATAAAGAAAATAATTTGAGTTTCTTTAAATTTGTTAAAAATATGAATACAAAATAGGCATGTTTGAAAATCAAATTAAATCAAGTTAAACCGATTGATCAACCATAAAATAATATTAAATTTTAATTATATTTGAAGCAAATTAATAGCAGAACTAATATGATTGATCTTCCTGGTTCATCCTTGTGCTAGGGTCGAGGTATTCGACAACTTGATTTTACATTTCCAAAGTTCCATCTACAACAAATATATCAATTATTCTTAAAGTAGTTTGATCGACGTTTTCCACAACTATATAAATCTCTCGAAAATGCTTGATATTACCCGGATGAAGTTTAGTGCTGGGTTTCTCTGAACCGGGTACGACATACAATATAAATAATAAAAATTATCAAAAATTGAAAGATATATGATCATATTTTGTTAGACCAAATAAAGTGTAGAATCCCAATCCTAAAATAATAGATAAATAAATTAGGAAGGTGTAAATTGATAGTTGACAACTTGTTTTGGGTTAATTTGCAACTTCTTTAAAATTTCAGATCGCGTGGTATATAAGAACATACTATAAATCCTATCAAAGAACTTCTTATCTGCGGAATTTTATATAATCAAAGATACGAATCCATTCAGATTACATTGAATAAACGAGTAAGTAATCTGAAATGTACAAAAGTTGTATCTTAATCTACTATTCAACAAAAGACTGAAAACTGGAAACAACACGGAGGCGACTTTCCACGATAAACACCCCCGATTTGATCCAGCTCGCACCATCCAGCTCCGCTTAAATCTCATCACATGCAGTCAAGAAAACTAGTGAGCCTAGGGGTTTGGCAAGTAAATCTGGAATAGCAAAGGCAGGCAATACAAGCATAACAATAACTGTTATTGTATCTGAAAACTCATAAGCTGCTAGAACTTAAAAGCTGATAAGCTTAAAACTGTAATCTGATAAACTGAAAAACTACGAAAGCATAACTGCACATGTTTGAAACATACTAAAAACATTTGCTGGTACTTGTAAAAGAAAGTAATATAAACTCTTCTTTAAACTATGGTTGTAAACAATCCTATGCTTTGTTTTTGTTTTCTATCGAATTATGGCTCAGATACTTATACATAGGTCAATGTCGCTTGATCAAGCTATCATCTTAAATCAAAAGCTGGGGAATACATCCCATCTTTACTATGTGAAGGGGCACAAAGGTTCGTCAACCAACATCCTCACCCTTCCTATGTGAAGGGGCACACTGGTTCGTCAGCTAGCGTCTCACCTTTCCTATGAAGACCGTTTGTTATCTTTGTCATAATCACTTTAAGCATTTGACATACATTTCCTTTAAACTTTACGTCAAATCTGCTTTTCTTGATCTAAATTAGATCGCTTTCTTCTATGGATTGCTATTTAAAAACTCTTTTGATGATCTAAGACTTTTAGGAGTTCATTTGAAGAAACACGCGAAACCAACTCGGACTGCAGGAACGAATAAAAAGCAGCATATCTCTGAGCTGGTAAACTATTTTTGGCGTTTGGGTATTACAACGAATAAATTGAAGTATACTGTCGAATCAAAGCTGGAAAACGAAGAATTTAAACTTGAATTTACTGTATCAGTCCAGAATAGACCAGAGCTGGATCAGCTCGAAATATGATTAGCACGCGAGCGTATTGGTTCAGAACAGAAAAACCAGATCTGGGCTATTTGGTCAAATAAAGTCAACTCAAAACAGACAATCAGATCGCGAGCAGTCTGGACAATGAAATCAGATCGCAAGCGACTGGAAATGAAATCAGATTGCTAGCGAACTGGTCATGAAAACCAGCTCGGAGGCGGACTGGGAAGGAAACCAGCTCGTGAATGTACTGATCAATAATAACCACAACTTATAACTTTTCCTTAGTCTGAAGAAATCGAAATATCTAAGGAAAATTCCAGAATCAAGAACAAGTAAGCTGCTTGTAAGCTACTGAAATGAAAACATATAAGTTACTTATAAGCTACTCATAGAACATCCCAGAAAACTAAGGAAAAACTGGGCGATCAACATCAAACATTTTCTAACAAAGCTTTTTCTGAATCAAAACCATAGCAACCCAATACTTTTCATGAAAACTTCATAAACTCAAACAAACATGCAAGCAGAAACAATATATGCTTTCAAAAGTACCGCAAGAAACAGAGTTTACTTGCCTTATCAACAACGACGATTTACAGAGACTTATCCGGCTTGTACAGCTCACAAACACGATCGACCCTTTTGAAAAGTTTAAAAAATTTGATCGATTTCTGGTTTACAAAGAGCACCTCTTCAACAGTTTTCCTTTACGTGAAGTTTTTTGTGAATGAGGATGCATGATCTGGTGGAAAACACGTCTTCTTTAAAGTTGTGAGACCCTCAAGTTAGGAAGATTAATTGAGTTAATTAATCGAATTTAGGAGTTCAGATTTGTGCGTGAACAAATCTGGTTGATCAGCGTTCCGTTGGAAGGCTTTGCGAATATTTTTGGGTAAGATTTCATGTTTGGAACAATTCTAGAAAGTTTGAATATTTTCGAGTAGCGATCGGGTGAGATCTGTTCAGATTTGTACGAGAAATCTGTTATCGCTGGCGCTTGAATGTTTGCATCGTGTATTTGTTGCGTAAGGCAATACACAGTCGTTTTGTGTCATTCAGATGTCTCGCTATTGGAGAGATATGTTGAGCATTTGTATCATTTCAGACGTCTGCCGCAGCGTGTTTTTGTATTGGTTGCAAAGCGTCGCCGTTTGGACGTTTAGACTTAGAGCTATTATGAGAAATCTGTTCGTGGAAGAGATCTGGTATCGCTAGGCGCGAGAAGTTACACGACATCGTTCCAGGTTCGGATGTCTCGCTTGGAGATGAAATCTGGTTGATGGTGAATCGGATGTAAACGCGAGTCAACCTTTCCTATAGCGTGTGATTGCTGGTGCGCGATAGCGGGTAGCGCTTGTATTCAGATGTCTTGGATACGTCGCCGTTTTGGATTTAGCACTAGAGTCTGCAGGTGCGTTAGCCTTCAGTAGTATAGAGATCTGTCGTAGCATTTCGATCAGATATGATGACGTGTCCAGTTGCATCAGCAGTCTCAGCGACGTCGTTTGATGGGTGATCGCTGTTTAGCGCTAGTTTCAGATATTTGAGGAATTTGTTAGTGGGCGAGAGTTATTGAACAGATGTCAACGTTTTGCGTTGACCGACTTTGCTTAGCGTTGTTAGTATTTGATGCGGGCGCTGAGATCTGTTTAACCGGTGCGACGTCGTTTTGCTAATATTTAGCGTTAACGCTGAAGTATGATGGTTGTGTGAACGCTGGAGCATTTCAGATGTCTCTTATGCGACGTCGTTTGGATTAATGAGTACGACGTCGTTTGGTGGTTGCGTTAGAAGAGCGTGGAGAGATATGTTTCGCAACGTCTGAACTGGATGTGCATTGTTGCTGCGACCATAGGCGAGAGGCTTTTGCCTTAGTGAGAGATCTGAGCAGCACCAGAAGTTGGGCGGATGGATAAATCTGTTTAAGTTGTTGGATGGTGTATATTTATGTTAGAGTAGATGCCCAACTAGCCAACTTGTGGCGTGTGGGTTCATAGACTCTTGTATGAAACGATCTTTATATATGATATTCGCATTTTATTTATGGCATTCTTTACTTTCATTGTGTTGTATGATGATTAACAATTGCGTTGAGTAAAGACCTAGAATGCACTATAGTGTATGTTAGATGTGATAGTGGGTATGACGGCTATCATGAAACACATCTAATAGTCACTGTGTATTCTGAATTAGTTCCTAGTCGATTGGGCCGTCAAAATGAGGATAAGGCCGCCCGAGCTCGAGACTGGTATCTACGATGCGAAGTACCATGTTTCATTGATAGGGAACATTGTGATGTTCTGAGCATGCAGATAGATAGTGACCTGGTGATCTATCGAACTACCCTCGTTCGGACTTTCCAAGTGATTACCATTTGTCGAGTGGATAAGTCTGAGGTCTTGGTTGTACTGATTAGTCCTCACGACTCGAAACGTCATTGAGAATCTACATGAAAGGCGTCTCACTTTGACCCGTTTTCCGACTCACTTGGGGTCATTAGGCGGCGGGATTGGGTGAGACCCCGATGCATGTAGGAGTCGATGCATCGTTGTCGAGGATTCACCGCTCGCAGACATGCGTGGATATCCTATGCTATCTGAGGGGATAATAGTGTATAAATCTCTGGCCAGAGTACTAGAAGTGTTTTAGGTAATGTGTTTACCTAGTTACACTCGCGATGTTACTATTCGATCTCCAAGATGTATGCATAGCTATCGGATCTATAGCGACTCTCGATTTACCAATGGTCGTTGATCTGATCGGGATATATGGATTGAAAGGACCGTACTGTACGCTTGGTTTTTCAGATCATAGTATTCAGTTTTGGAAACTGAGTCGATCGGTCCGATCTGATCGGCGATCGGAGTTACGATGAAGTCACGGTGATAGGGATGAACCGAATGTTCATCCGTTGGACCCGGGCCCGTTGGGCCGGTCCAAGTCTATTGCTTGTCTACTTAATGTAGACTTAGGAGACTTTGATCAACAACAACACTAATCACAAACCCTAACCCTAGCTCTAAGTGGCCGCCTCCCTCCTCTCCTCAAAAGCCGCCGCCGCCGCCGCCGCCTCGCTTCGCCGGAATTTGTTCCGGCCAACTTGACGAGGAGAATCCGTCCGTGCTGATCTCGTCAGGCCTTATATTGTAGGCTGATGAAGGAGTCTCCATTCCGGTCGTGGACCTGATTGACGTAATCTACCGCCGCCTACCGTGAAGTGCCTGTTTCCTCGTGAAACTGGTCGGAGCCAGGCGCCTAGACGCCAGAAAGGTAACCCCGAGAAACACCCTATAAATGGTCATATTGTGTTTGTTTTGAATCGTATTGATCGTCTCCCGGCCCAATTTTTTGTTCTTCCGCTGCCTCGCCGGGAGGCGTGATCCGGATCCGCCACGGTTCCCCAACAATTTATGCTAATAGAGATTGAACACTTAGCCATTTTTTTCTCAACCCAACATTTACTATCTCCTCTTTTGAAACCCTCGTTCGATCCTGTTCACCGTAACCTATTTCCTCGATTTCCCGGCGATTGACGGATCTGTTGGAAGAAAGGGTGGTGGTTTTGGACTCCCCTTGCTGCGGTGCATCGTTCGATAGCTCTTTAGGAGGCTGTTGTTGGCTGGAGCGAAATCGCGAAGTTGCTGCCTCGTTCGTACATTCGGGTAGGCAGGTAGAACTTCAAATTGGTTGTTAAAATTTTACCTCTAGTCGTTATTTAAGCTTCCCGTTGAGTTATTAGGAAGGTTAGTTGCTGGTTGAGCTTTGCTCCCAAACCGTGAATTGCCGTGAGTTCTACGTAGCATTCCTGAATTGTGCGTGCGTTGATTTTTAGGTTTCTTATCAGATTTCTCGGAACCCCGTGTGTGGTAATCGTTGTAGAGAGCTTGAGAAATTGGACAGGTTTTAGTTTCCAGGGACTTCGGCTGTTGTTGCCGATTAGCTGGGGAACAGATTTGTAGGCCGAGGCTTGCCACGTTCTTTGAGAAATCTGTTTGAGGTAGTTGCCTTGAAAGGTACGAATTGAGCTTATAATTCAGCTTTGAGTTAGGCATGAGAATGTATTATGTGTGTTGTATAGCTATGCCAAGTGTTTGTGTAGAGGCAAGCTGTGTATATTATGCATGTCTATTGGCTGAATTATCTGGTGTATGACCTGCTGATTATTATTTGTTGAGTTGCTATGCATACGATTATTTGAATGCCTTTGTTGTGTGTTTATTGGCATTGCACGTACATGCATCACGCTAAGCATGATACTGCATCTGCATAGCATATTGAGCCATTGAATCCTTTGATAACCATGATATGTTGCTCTGTTGGAGTTCTTCTCTCGTGGTGCGGTGCGGTGTTGCATAACCACGATTGAGTGCATCTGGAGGGTGCGGTGAGTGTACCGCTCATGCATTTGCACGACATGATACATTGCATGCTGTATCTGATTGCTGTATTATGTTGCTCTTTGTACTAGGGTTTGACCCCATGTCCCTCTGGGGCTGGTTGTTTTGTTTGCCTGCTTGTTGTTCAGGTCTTCCAGATTATTCCGCTGGTCTTGGAGTTGACCCAGCTGGAGGTGCCCCATGAGGTGTGTAGAGTGTCCCAGTTAGCGTATAACATATATGTATCAGTTCTATTAGTCAGGGTGTATCATGTGCTTTGTGTATTCAGTTGTTGTATTAGTTGACTGATACTTGTTTAATGCTGTACTGTTGTATTATGGCTTTTAGCGTTGTGTATTTTTATCAACTGGGATATTTTGAGGTATCGTGGTATTTTAAAATTATGTTTTCTTCGTCAGGCCAAAAGCAAAAAATTTTAGCCACTTTGTAAAGTGCTTCCGCTATGTTTTACGTGATTTTAACTCTTTATTGTGCACGAGGCCTGACAAAAGTGCTACTCTGTTTTTGAAATAATTAAAAATGCAGATTGAATCGATTAAATTGAAACAGATCGGTTTGCCTTGACTAGCCGGACCGTTCTCACAACCGTGTCTCTACTCTGCAATAAAATCAGCACAGATGAAAGATAATCGAAAATAACATTACAAATAGATCCCTCAAACTTTAAACTTTATATTTGTGGATTTATGGATTTCTGGACGCTACATAAAATCCAATTTTAACAACAAAGAGGGCCATAAATGAAAATAGATAAATCTGCCATAAGGAAATTGTGGTTTTCCCAATCTTGCTTTTTCCCCAAGCAAACACAAATATTACATTCATGAAGTTCTTTTCCATGCACGGTTCGAGTAGCTTAAGCTCCCAAAAGTTAAGACATGGGATTTAACAAACTAAATGATTTAGTTACTTAAAAATATTTTCAGACTTAATTATCTAAATATCTTCGCACATTGTGGGACTGAGATGCTACCATATAAAGCAATGTTGACGTTAGACCAAATCTAGTCACATCTCCAAGTCCATATGCCAAGTTTGGTCATGTTTAAGTTAGGTACTGAAATCTAAAGAACATAATACCTGTCAACTCTTTTTGTTTGAAATATTACTTTAAAACATTATATTAGTTGGTATTTGAGAAAAACAAATAAACATTAGCAAATGTATCATGGTTCATATAGACTTCCAGTCCTATATATGATTAAATTCACAGTAATTTATTGCATTATGATCAAATTTTGGCTAATCAGAATTTAAAGGATGGATTATATTTATTTCATGCACCTACAGAAAAAGAAAAAAGAAGCATTTAGTAGTTCGGGTTTCTGGGATTGGCAAATAAAATGACAACTAAAATTCGCTAATTATTAATAGACCAGGAAATGACCGCAGGTATTCTTAAATAAATTAGAATAAATATATTATTGGATACAACTAAAATGTTGAGTACATATAAGTTAATTCATTGGACATGACTAACGAAAATTTACTTATAACTCATCATTATTCCTCCATATCTTTCATATAATTATCTTTTAAACATATGATATGTAATAAATAAATTAGATAGACATACTAACCAAAGTAAGTTATGTTTCCATCGGTTAGTGTACTAAAGTCAGAAGCGCTAGACGT
The DNA here is from genome assembly GCA_001598015.1 of Dorcoceras hygrometricum. Classification (NCBI taxonomy): domain Eukaryota; kingdom Viridiplantae; phylum Streptophyta; class Magnoliopsida; order Lamiales; family Gesneriaceae; genus Dorcoceras; species Dorcoceras hygrometricum. The sequence goes on along the minus strand of KV000974.1, from coordinate 34,390 downwards.
AATGACGACTGTGTTGTACATGGACGGTGTGATCGGAAGCGAGGGAGGAGGAGATGGCAGTGGCGGCTCCGGTGGTGGCGGCGGTGCTGCGATAGAGATGGTGCCGGAAGAGTGTGTTGCCACAATATGATGAGGAGATGGAAGATTAATACTGTTGTTGGTTTCTCTATATTTGAATTTCAAAATCTCAGCCTTGACTGCATTTAGTTCAGCTTGCAAAGCTTCAACTTGTTGCTGCAAGGCAGAAATAGCACCCATGCAACCATAGACTGGATCCCTTAGCCTTACATTTGCCTCATAAACAAGACTATTGGCTGTGTCTGCCCTTTGATTTTCAGCTACTTCCTATAGCCACATAGAAATGAAAATAATAAATAACATGTATATCATCAGTTAATCGAATCGTTTTTTAGAAGACGACAGGATCACTTTCTCCGAGGGCTTTTATAGCAGGAAAAAATTCTTAAATTCGTCTTATGATTGATATACATGAACTTTTAGCATTCACCTAGTCAAAATTTAGTTTCAGGTGGCTGATAGTTTGGCTCGATAGGCACATATCCACAAGTCACATAAAATCTTAGAGGTGAATATATGATATCCCTATTACAATTTGGAGTTGTATAAACTATAAATCTTGATACAACTAGCTTACCTTACCACGTGGTAGAGAGTAGGTTGTATTTGCAGTTTTCAACATGTTTTGCCTAAGTCCTAATTATGAACTGATAGGGGTCTGCTAAACTTCCAACCATAATTAGTGGTTTTCACTCTTTAAAAGCCAGTGTGAAAATCAATAAAATAGTGCAAAAATATAATTTTTAAAGCTACACATGAAACTCAATATTCTGTACTTAAAATGCCTACACCATGAATTCACGGTAAAATAAGATTCCTAGAACTGAATTGATACAACGTCAAATACAATACAGGATTCTATTACAAGCAATGATCAGGGTAGCTCGTCATTATTTCGAATAAAAAAATGTTCATAAATCTTAATTATTCGTTGTTTTAAGAAAATTAGTTAATTTTGCTAATAGGAAAGACATCTAAGTTCTCTACACATATGCATTTTCTCGTCTCCTTTTACATAACATAACTAATCAAAGAATTTATTAAAAACATAACGTCTACCCATTTGCTTTTTCTAAATAATTTATTTCATTCCCATATTTGACCACTATCCTAATTTAATATCTCTATCTACAAGGATGTCAAGAACAGGCTATACCAGATTGGGCATTCTTGAATAACACAAACAAAAGTTAATTTCAAGGAAAATCGAACTATATTGAAGAGCCATATTCTTGATAGGAGAGAGAGTTCTTATGGTTTAAGGTTTACCATTAGCATCTTGGAAACATTGCTAGCTCCAAATACTTTGTGAACAGACGCAAACTTTTGTGGCTCATGTGGCGAGAAATATGGAGAAAAGGGACATTCTTGCGCGCAACGGCGTCTCAGAAGCTTGCAGGCAGCGCAGGGAGTGACCGTGTCTAGGGTTCCGGCTGGTGGCCCTAGCATATGCCTCCTTCCTCCTCGTGAAGGAGCGATGACATTGGTTTCTCTCTTTATCTTCTTCGCTATCTCCTCAAATCTCTCCCTGCCAAAAAATTCCTCACAAAACATTTCAGAAAGAGTTATACATGAAGATGGTATCTACTAGATAAATCAAGACTGCAGTTCCAAAGAGGAAGGATCAAAACTTGTTTGCTGGGGCAAAGATGGTTTCCAAGGACAATCCAATAGATTCGAGATGAAGTAATCAACTTGTCTACATTTTTATACAAAAAAATTTTACGCAAAAAATCGCAAAATTTCCTATTTTAGAATATATCAACTCACATCCCACCATAGATGAATAGACTAGTGAAGATCAAGAAATTAAAAAGGTTGCTCGAATGTGTGAGTAGGTATAGTGTTAAAACCAAATAACAATAACACAGAGAATCATACAAAGAACCAGTGGATGTTTGTTTTTGAATATACATAGAATCGCCCCTAACTAAAATCTAAGGGTTTGGAGGTATTCAGTGAACGAACGTGTGTAAATTGTTGATTACCTTTCTCTGGACATTCAGGCATACTATCTATTGATTGACCAAGTAAGAATGTTAAAGAGAGAGAAAGAAGGAGAGATTTAGAAGGTTGAAGTAAGAAGTATATAAAGAAATATTAGAGAAAAAGAGTGCTTAAAAGGCAAGAATATTACTAAGAATATGGCCAAAGTTTCATCTTGAAATTTGGGAAAATTTAATAAAGGATATGTGTATTTATGAGAAGAGGATGCAATTTTTTAAAGATTCAGCATCATTTGAATTGATTATCTAAAAGAAAAGTTAGAAATGGTACATAGATTACACAACATTAGCAATTCAAGTTATAATAATAGAAATTCAGGAAGATACTAGAATTAATAAAAAAAAAATGCATGAGATATAATGACTCGAACTATTGTAATAAGAAAATGGAGAAGATACTGAAGATTATGCACGCAATATGAAAATTTTTCATTTCAAATAGGGTATGAATAATTGATTATATATACACTCTCGTGCACATATATACGTACACATAGACATACATGGGTTCCCTTCTCATTAGAATTCCTTAAATCGCAGCTTTGCTCCACAATCGTGAGTGTTTTCTTAATCATTAATATTAATTAAGTCAATTCACAAAACTTACAAAAAGAATTAGAGTTTTAACTGTCAAAACACTGACAGAAAACAGAAAACACTTATTTATGCAGTTAATTATACTTATCCTTGTTTAGTTAAAAATTATAATGAAACCTGGTGAAATAATTCCTTTCTATAATTAATTTTCAAGCACTTTTATTGTCATAGTTTTAATCATGCGATTTAGTTCTTTTTTGTGGGTGATATAAGTGTCAGTTATTTTCACTGAAAATGAAGCATCACCTTTAATATAATGTGCACTATTTTTTTACCTTGTGGAATTTAACATATTCATGCTGATATTTGACGTCTCACCCACAATATTTGTAGGAACTTTTATTTCCAATGCAGACTTGTGATCGTCGAGGATAGTGTTGGACACTATATCTTTAAAACGATATTGCCCCGCCCAGGTGCTTACGGTGTGTGGCAATCGTTTCTCAAGATACAACGACGAACTTCTCGTAATAGGAGCACACTAAATTACGAGAGCAGGGAACTTTAGATGCTCGGACTCAGAATGTAGAGAAGTATGGAATTTTTGGAGAGAATATAATGCTGGATTGTTTGGTGTGGTTTGATGATTCTGGGGGGTCCTATTTATAGATTTCGAAGGGTCAGAGGGCCTTTGGTGAATAGTCACAACTCTTAGGACATGCTTGATCCGTAGCCATTGGATATACATCCAATGGTCCAGATTGTGTCCATTCAGAAGGATCATGACCCTTCACAATGCAACCCTTTGATTGAACCAATCGCATCCGTTGATCCTAGATCAGACGCTCCAGATTGCATCGTTTCACTAACGGCTTGGATCATGTCTTTTCACAATCCATCTGACGGTTCAGATCGCAACTTTTCGCGATTTATCACACCCCTTCAATATATAACCGATCCAATGGTTGATATCATTCAGCCTTGTCACTGCCCACTCATCCGCCACTGCGGCCACATCGTAGCCACGTCACTGCCTAGTCATCCCGTGTCACTCGAGCATAAATTTAAGAGCTCCTCAATGCTTCTCGCGACGATGCGTACGTGCAAAGTGCGCCTCAAAGCGCCCATTGCGACAGTGCGACGTGCGACGTGCGCCGGCTCCGGCACCGGCACCGGCACGGACTCGGGCACGTGCATGGGCGCGGGTGGGGCGCGGGCTCGTAGGTGCTTTGCACCTACTCGCCCTTGAGGAACCTTCTCGGGTCTATCACGACTTGTATTAATTATTTACACATAATACGAAGTCATATATAAGGAAGATTTGACCAGGCTCATTTCCCGATGTGGGACAGCTGCACAATTCCCAATAAATGGGCTTTAATTGCTTTAATTGATTTATTAATTTCTCATTCACATAAAATCGATTTTGAGCAAATTAATATTCCAAAAATATCTACTCGAAATGTAGATTCAAGTTTTTAAGTCAATTTTGACTTTCATCGGACGGTTATAACTCGATTAATTAATTTGGGCCTTGCCCAATTTCCAACAATCCCCCACATGAATGAAAATTAATGTGAATATGTATGATGACACTTACAAGAGTCCAATTGATTGATCAATGCATCAGGAGAGGTAGCTTGTGGCTTTGAACCTTCCATAGTGGAATGTCATCGAGTATACTAGGCTGCGTAGTGAACATGATGTCTTGAACTACTCAGCTGTTCATGTACAATTTTGACTTTCATCGGACGGTTATAACTCGATTAATTAATTTGGGCCTTGCCCAATTTCCAACAATCCCCCACATGAATGAAAATTAATGTGAATATGTATGATGACACTTACAAGAGTCCAATTGATTGATCAATGCATCAGGAGAGGTAGCTTGTGGCTTTGAACCTTCCATAGTGGAATGTCATCGAGTATACTAGGCTGCGTAGTGAACATGATGTCTTGAACTACTCAGCTGTTCATGTATACTAAGACAATAACATCCACACAAAGACCTTTCTCGCATCTGTTTAGTTCTCATGGTTGGGTCCGTTTTGGCCATGGACACCATCTTGATTTCATGAGTGTTTTATTGAAGCGGCCCGTCTTCACACTCACATAGGTGATGCTCCTATAAAGAGTATCCTACCATACTCCACCCATTCAGGTATAGGAATCATTAAAAGTATAAACTTAACGTCACTACATGTGGTAGGACAACACTTATTCATCCTAGGAATGGACTATACTTTATGTCTCAAGTGCTGCAATAACAACTTCCGTAACTTAGTTGTCCCTTTGAACCAAGATCTTGGGATCTCCATTAAGCAAGGTTGGGTTTCCGCTACGGTTGTTTTATTTGTAGGTTTTCAATCCCATTCCTCTTGATGTGCAGTATACTTGATCTCGAGGTAGACCTTTTGTAAGAGGGTCCGCCAAATTATCTTTAGATTTTATAAATTCGATTGCAATCACACCATTTGAGATCAACTGCCTAATGGTATTGTGTCGACGACGAATGTGTCGTGACTTACCATTGTACATGCAACTTTGTGCCCTTCCTATTGCCGATTGACTGTCACAATGTATCATTATGGCAGGTACAAGTTTCTGATAGAGTAGATGCCCAACTAGCCAACTTGTGGCGTGTGGGTTTATTGACTCTTGTATGAAACAGTCTTTATATATGATATTCGCATTCTTTTATATGGCGTTCTTTACTTTCATTATGTGTGTAATGATTAACAATTGCGTTGAGTAAAGACCTAGAATGCACTAAAGCGTATGTTAGATGTGATAGTGGGTATGACGGCTATCATGAAACACGTCTAATAGTCACTGTGTATTCTGAACATGTTCCTAGTCGATTGGGCCGTCAAAATGAGGATAAGGCCGCCCGAGTTCGAGACTAGTA
>KV000974.1:8730-21071 GCA_001598015.1 Dorcoceras hygrometricum | reverse complement strand
CTCTGAGTGTCACGAGCCGCTACCAGGCCTACCCCGGCCAATTGCATTGGAAGGCTGTGAAGGATATTCTTAAGTACTTACGAAGGACTAAGAATATGTTCATGGTCTATGGGGGTGGTGAACTGAAACTGGAAGGCTACACTGATTCTAGCTTCTAGTGTGACGTGGATGATTCGAAATCAACCTCTGGATTTGTATTCATGCTCAATGGTGGTGCTGTCTCTTGGAAGAGTTCCAAGCAAGACACCATCGCGGCTTCAACCACTGAGGCTGAGTACATCGCAGCATCAGCTGCTGCTAAGGAGGCCGTTTGGATAAGGAATTTTGTCCAAGAGTTGGGCGTCATTCCTAATGGAGTTGGTCCAGTCCCGATGTACTGCGACAACACGGGTGCCGTTGCGCAAGCAAAGGAGCCCAGGTCTCACCAAAGATCCAAACAAATACTGAGGAAATACCACATAATCCGGGATATTGTGGCTAGAGGTGACATAGCAGTTGAGAGAGTCGCCTCTGCGGACAACGTTGCTGATCCACTTACGAAGCCCTTGCCTGGACCGTTGTTTGAAAAACATCGTGAAACAATGGGACTGCGTCTGATGAGTAGTTGGCTTTAGGGCAAGTGGGAGATTGATAGAGTAGATGCCCAACTAGCCAACTTGTGGCGTGTGGGTTTATTGACTCTTGTATGAAACAGTCTTTATATATGATATTCGCATTCTTTTATATAGCGTTCTTTACTTTCATTATGTGTGTAATGATTAACAATTGCGTTGAGTAAAGACCTAGAATACAACAAAGTGTATGTTAGATGTGATAGTGGGTATGACGGCTATCATGAAACACGTCTAATAGTCACTGTGTATTCCGAACATGTTCCTAGTCGATTGGGCCGCCAAAATGAGGATAAGGCCGCCCGAGTTCGAGATTAGTATCTGCGATGCGAAGTACCATGTTTCATTGGTAGGGAACATTGTGATGTTCTGAGCATGCAGATAGATAGTGACCTGGTGATCTATCGAACTACCCTCGTTCGGACTTTCCAAGTGGTTACCATTTGTCGAGTGGATAAGTCCGAGGTCTTGGTTGTACTGATTAGTCCTCAAGACTCGAAACGTCATTGAGACTATATTCGATCTCCGAGATGTATGCATAGCTATCGGATCTATAGCGACTCTCGATTTACCAATGGTCGTTGATCTGATCGGGATATATGGATTGAAAGGACCGTACTGTACGCTAACCATGACCAACTGGTTCTTGCAGGCACTATCAGTGATACTTAGAGGATCATGGGGTGATGTTGCTAGACGCTCTTACCATGATCCGTTGGGCAGGTCCGGAATTGTGATTCCGGAGCCACAATGGTTGTAGGCCCACGGCTAGCTGTATCCCTGAACCATTGAGGGTCACACAAGTACTGGATTCGAGATTCCCGCACGGATACTCAGTTCAATGTGTTGAGCGCGAGAAGAGGATTTCGGGGAGTGCGACTTCCTAAAAGTCAACAGGGGTCAAACCGGGGTTTACCGCTGTTGAAGGGCAAAACGGTCATTTTGCACTGGGGTTATGAAAAAACGGTTTTTCAGATCATAGTGTTCAGTTTTGGAAACTGAATCGATCGGTCCGATCTGATCGGCGATCGGAGTTACGATGAAGTCTCGGTGGTGGAGATGAACTGAATGTTCATCGTTGGACCCGGGCCCGTTGGGCCGGTCCAAGTGCAACACTTAAGTCTATTTAATTAGACTTAAACCTAGACTTAACAGAACACTAAAAATTAACCCTAAACCTAGATTGTGAGCGCCGCCCCTCCTCTCTCAAAGAGCCGCCGCCGCCTCTTTGCCGGAATTTGTTCCGGCCAAACTTGACGAGGAGAATCTGTCCGCGCAGATCTCGTCAGCTCTTCTAGTGCAGGCTGACGAAGGAACCTAGTCTCCGGTCGTGCACCTGATTGGCGTTATCTACCGCAATCTACCGCGAAGAGCCGGCGTTATTGTAACTACGGTTGGAGCCAGGCACAAGTGCCAACAAGGTAGTGTTTTGAACACCCTATGAATGACATTAATTGTTAATTGTTCATCGTATTGATCATCTCCCGGCACATGATTTTTCTGTTCTTCCGCTGCCTCGTCGGGGGGCGCGATCCGGATCCCAACAGTTTCTTCCAACATGGAATATTTTCCAAGAAATTCCGTAACCATTCGGCTTCTTCTGCAGCTTTGTCGAGGACAATAAACTCGGATTCCATAGTTGATCGAGCAATACATGTTTGTTTAGTGGATTTCCATGACACTGCTCCTCCACCAATTGTGAATACATATCTTCTTGTGGATTTGGAGTCTTTGGTGTCTGATATCCAATTTGCATCGCAGTATCCCTCTAATACTGCAGGATACTTTCCATAATGTAATCCATAGTTGAGAGTAAATTTGAGATATCTAAGAACCCTCATTAAGGCTTGCCAGTGGGTATCGTTCGGGCTATTTGTAAACCTACTTAGCTTGTTGACCGCACTGGCAATATCCGGACGTGTACAGTTTGTGAGATATATCAAACTGCCTATTATCCGAGAGTATTCCAGTTGTGATATGGGTTCCCCATGGTTTTTGCCTAAGTGTTTACTCAGGTCCATAGGTGTTTTCACCGCCGCGAGTTCGAAAGCATTAAACTTTCTTAGCACAGACTCCACGTATTGAGATTGAGTCAATACTATTCCTTCAGATGTTCTAAGAATTTTAATTCCTAGTATGACATCCGCCAAACCCATATCCTTCATTTCAAAGTTCTTGGTCAACATTTTCTTTGTTGTCATTATTATCTCATTATTAATCCCCATGATCAACATGTCGTCAACATAGAGACAGATAATTACATATCCTTTAGATGTGTCTTTGACATAAATGCATTTGTCACACTCATTTATTTTGAATCCATTTGACATCATTACTTTGTCAAATTTCGCATGCCATTGTTTTGGCGCTTGTTTAAGTCCGTATAGTGACTTAACCAGTCGACACACCTTTTTCTCTTGTCCCGGAGCAACAAACCCTTCGGGTTGCTCCATATAGATTTCTTCTTCTAATTCACCATTCAAGAATGCCGTTTTAATATCCATTTGATGTATTTCAAGATCATGCAATGCAGCAATGGCTATGAGCATTCGTATGGATGTAATCCTTGTCACTGGTGAATAAGTATCGAAGTAGTCAATACCTTCCTTTTGTTTGAACCCCTTGGCAACCAGTATTGCCTTGTACTTATCAATCGTTCCATCAGCCTTGTATTTGCGTTTTAGGATCCATTTACATCCTAAAGGTTTCGTACCAGGAGGGAGATCTACTAATTCCCATGTATGGTTATGCATGATGGATTTGATTTCACTGTTGACAGCCTCTTTCCATAAAGGAGCGTCCGGACTTGATAGAGATTCTTTCAAAGTCCTTGGCTCATTTTATAACACATAAGAGATGAAATCAGGACCAAAATATTTTTCAATCCTAGCCCTTTTGCTACGACGGGGTTCATCATTTTCATGATCGTCAACAGCCTCAATACTTCTTTTGCTACAACTAGGTTCGGAATTCTCGTTTTCTTTTGAACCTTCATTGTTTTGAATTTCATTACGTTCTTTGTTTTTCCCTCTTTTCTCGGGAATACATTTTCAAAGAATATTGCATTCCTTGATTCAATGGTTGTACCTTCATGAATACTAGGAATGTCTGACTTGTGCACCAAAAATCGATATGCACAACTGTTATTGGCATACCCAATAAAGATACCATCGAACGTTTTGGGTCCGATTTTGACTTGTTTGGGTTTAGGTACCTCAACCTTTGCCAAGCACCCCCACACTTTGAAGTATTTGTACGATGGCTTATGGCCTTTCCATAATTCGTACGGTGTTTTATCATTTTGCTTGTGGGGAATTTTGTTGAGAATGTGATTGGCCTATAATATAGCTTCCCCCACAAATTCTGTGGTAATCCAGAATTGATTAACAGAGCATTCATCATTTCCTTTAGTGTTCGATTCTTTCGTTCAGCAACACCATTGGATTGAGGCGAGTACGGTGCCGTTGTTTGATGAATAATGCCATATTTTACACAGTAATCAATAAAATGGGGCACCATACTCTCCTCCTCTATCACTACGAATATTTTTTATTCGTTGGCCAAGTTGATTCTCAACCTCGGCTTTGTAAGTTTGGAATGCTTCTAGGGCTTCATCTTTGCCTCTTAATAAGTACAATAGCAGTACCTCGTGCAATCATCTATAAAGGTAATAAAATATTTCTTGCCACCTCTAGTTTGCACGAATTTCAAGTCACAGATATCACTGTGTATTAACTATAGAGGGGTAGTACTCCTTTCCACTGAGTGAAAAGGTAGTTTGGTCATTTTAGCTTCTACACACACCTCACATTTGTGTTTTTGTTTATATCCATTGTTGGCAATAAATTTAATTTAACCAGTCGCTTTAAAGTATTGTAATTAACATGTCCAAGTCGACCATGCCATAAATTATAACACTCAACAACATAAGTAGAAGCTTTAATCTTATTGCCATCAAATTCTCAGAGTACAGGCATTAAATTCATTTTGAACAGATTGTCCTCTAAGTACCCCTTTCCTATGAAGACACCATTTTTGGACAATATAAACTTGTTTGATTCAAACACTAGCCTAAAACCGGCCTTAACAAGTGCCGATCCAGAAACTAAATTCTTTCGGATTTTGGGAACATGCAAGACGTCGATGAGGGCAAGTTCTTTCCTTGAAGTCATTTTCAACACAACTTTGCCTATTCTAGCCACGTCTGATGAAGCAGAATTTCCCATGAAAAGCTTTCTTCCAGTGACTGGGACATAAGTTGAGAACATTGCCTTATTGGAACAGATGTGGCGTGTAGCTCCAGTGTCAACCCACCACTGCCTTGGATTATCAGCCAAGTTGGCTTCAAATGTGACAGCAACAAGGTCCATTTCCATGTCCACGACGTTAGACGTAGTGAGATGGTTGGCTACATCTTTTCGTTGTTGTTCCTTCTTGGCTTTCTTCGGACGTCTACAATTTTGGTCATGTGATTTGGCTTTCCACGGTTGTAGCATGTCCCTTTGAACTTCTTGCCTTTCCCTTTATCCTTTCCTTTGAATTTCCTTTTTCCTTTGCTAGCATTTGGTTCAACCAAGTTTGATCCATCTTCTATAGGTCGTTTCGTCCCTTTAGATTCGGATTGCTTTCGGTTATCCTCCTCTATGCGCAGCTTTACTATCAAGTCTTCAAGCCCCATTTCCTTGCGTTTATGTTTCAAGTGATTTTTGAAATCCTTCCACAGTGGAGGGAGTTTCTCAATTACCGCAGCCACTTGGAACGATTCGCTCATCTCCATACCCTCGGCATGCAGATCATGCAATATCAATTGCATTTCTTGGAATTGAGACATCACAGATTTGGAATCCACCATCTTGTAGTCGAGGAATTTGCCAACGATGAATTTCTTCAGTCCGGCACCCTCGGTTTTATATTTCTTCATTTCAGCACGTAGCGCTGGTCCAGATTGCGTGCGATCTGGTCTATGAAAATACGAGCTGCAATAGCTTTGATTCTTGAAAGGTTTTAGCAACGAGAAGTAGATCATGTATGAATTAAAATCATGTGGAAAGAAACTTTAAATACTCTGAAAATTGAAAGCTATCTGGTTTAAAACATGCAATGTGATGTAGAAAACTGTAAATAAAATACAATGTGAATTTGTTTATGGAAGTTCGGAGCCCAATCTCCTACATCTCACGTTATTCCATTGCCGGAAGGATCCACTAGAAGATTTGATCTTACAGCTCTCTGTACAGACCCGATCCAACAGCCCGTAAGCTGCGAGAACTCCTAGCACTCAATTGCACACTAGCTCGCAGGTTGTGTGACTTGTCTAACACTTATTTTACGTCTCATTGAGAAAGAATACATTTTGTGTTTGTGCTTCACTCAACTATCTAATCAGCTCAACTCTTGTATGTGCAAATGAATCTGTGTGTGAGAAGTTTACAATGTAAGCTCACTCTCTCGGCTGTTTTCTCACACACTGGGAAGTGCTTCTACAAAGCTCATGTCTTCTTTTTCTTCCCATTTCTATGCAGTCGATTATGGATAACTCATTGAAGCTCTCAATAGTGCACCAGCTCACACTAGGGCACTAGCTCGACTTGTACACCAGCTGCCACCTGAGTGTACAAGCTCTCGACTGTTTCTGTTTTTCTCTCTTGTGCATCTCATCCCTTTGGGCTCTTGCTCTTCGCAGCATATATATAGCCTCTGTGAAATACTATCCGTTGGACACAAGTTCTTAGCCATTGGAAAGACTTCTGTAAAGTTCTGACATAGGTTTACCTTGTGTCCTTTATCAATTACTGCATTTGCATGCTTTGTTGACTTTGAGAATGTAAATTCTAATCCTGATGAAGACAACACAGCAAATTAGTTTGAACTCGTTTAAACCATTCTTCTTATACACTTGTGTTCAAACTGCTTTTCTATTATCTGATATGGTATGTTCTCTGAGCTGGTCTCTAAACTGGTTTCTCCCAGCTGGTTCTTCAGCTGCTTCTCATATGATCTGCTCTTGAGCTGTTTACTGTGCTTCTTTTCTGAGATGCTCTTGTTGTCATCTGCTCTTCTCTAAGCTGATCTAAATCTGTGCTTCAACTGATCTGAGAACTAAACCGCTATTAGACCTACGCTAAGCTGATTTCGTCTGTGCTGATCTTCGCTCTAAGCTGGATCAGCTCAGATGTATGCAGGACCAGCTTGGCGGTCCTTTGATCAGCTCGCGTCCTTAGCTGGACCAGCTTGGACGTCCCCTTACTGTTCCAGCTTAGATGTCCTTTGCTTTACCAGCTTGGGATTATTGTTCCAGCTTGGACATCTTCTCAATTAGCTCTCATCTTGTCTCTTCCAGCTCGCTTCTGATCAAAACCATCCTTAGACCTATGGAGACTGATCAAGTATACCTTGCATACATATATTCCTGGATAAATGTTGCCACTTCTTCTTCTATAGAAACACAAGCCTTCCTGATTGCATCCATCTGAACCAGCTTGCGTCTCTAAACCAGCTTGCGCCTAGAACGAACTAGCTCGAAAGATCCAGCTTGCGACTGAGCTTCTTCTAGCTATGACCTGTGCACTCAATTAAAACGTTAGAAACATAATAGAAGATTTGTGTTAATCAAAATTCAGGATCTGTACATAGATCCAACATCTTATCTCACATTTTTATTTTTTTAGCGAGTACTCGGGAATAAATCTATTACCCCCTAATAGAGTGAAACAAAGAGCAATATTTCCCGATGTGAATTCCCGTATCTCTCCTCACTTTCTATATCTATTTTAACAAAGCATCATGATGGAGAATTTATAAGTTTTGGTGAAGACAAAAAGAGACTAATCAACCAGCTCAGATTTTATTCAACCGGATCAGTCGGAGCTTACAACGTTGATTACTCAAACCGGATCGGAGCTAAGCTGGTTAAGGACAAACCAGCTCAGAGACTTTAGATCAAAGCTAAGCTGGTTAAGGACAAACCAGCTCAGGAATTTATCTAATCTGGTTAAGGAAAAACCAGCTCGGAAGAACAAAAACAGTTTATCAGTTGAAAGAAGAACAAATTTAGATCAGATCAGATTAGAAGTGCAGAGAAAATCTAGACAGAATAGATAGAACGAACTTTGTATTGGATCAGTTGATAAACCATCTCAGAGCGAGAAGTGTATTATCATACCAGCTTAGAGATCAGCTTGGACAAACCAGCTCAGAGCAGAATAGGTTCAGTACAACAATCCTACATACCGCAATCTAATCAGAGAAGCAAAGTGAACAAAGACTACTATCTGGAACAGTACAGAACAAAGAGACCAGATCGGACAAACCAGATTAGAGCGGATCAACACAGCGACCAGATCGGAATCAAGCTGAGTAAAGACAACTCAGCTAAAAGGATTTCAGATTATTTTAAGGTATCGTATACATCAAATATCCTTGATTTGATGTGTTGACTTCTCACGATCTCTTTGTAGTCGTTGGGACTAATTTTCTCAACCAGAGATCTGTTTTCAACTGAGTATTGCGGAGTGTATGCTAAAAGAGGAAATCATTTAACGAAGATGTACGTGAATAATACAAGCATTAAAGACTCCGCAGATAACTCAATTTGGATCTATACGACGTGTCTACTGGTAACATTTATTATCGTTGATCCAAACTGTTGGCGCAGTGGCGGATCCGGATCCCGTTCTCGGGGGCGCAGCGAAAGTTTCAAAATTTTGCACCGGAAACGTTCAATACATAACATAAATCAACAATAAACATCCATAGGGTGTTTGAATTATTACCTTGCTGGCGTCTAGGCGCCTGGCTCCGACCAGATTCACAGGGAATCTGGCACTTCAACGGTAGGCGGCGGTAGATCTCCTAATCCGGTCCACGACTGGAAACAGGACTCCTTCGTCAGTCTGCACTTGAAGAGCTGACGAATTTGCCACGAACGTAATCTCCACGCAAGGTGATCGGAACAAGTCCGATCACGGCAAGCGGTGGCGGCGCGGCGGCAATCACGGCAGGCGGTGGCGGCGCGGCGGCAGGCGGCGGCGGCCGAGAGAGGCGTGGAGGAGAGGGGTGGGCGGCGCTTGGAGGCTAGGGTTTTGTGTTGTGTGGTGTTTCATACATCAATCCTAGGCCATGCATGTGTAGACTAGTGATGGGCTTGGACCGGCCCAATGGGCCTGGGTCAGGCCCAGGTCCATACGAACATTCGGTTCATTTTCATCACCGTGGCTTCATCATAACTCCGATCGACGATCTAATCGGACCGATCTACACAGTTTCCAAAACTGAGTATTATGATGCGAAAACAATTTTTCAGACCACCTAGTCCAAAATTGCAGTTTAGCCCTTCAACTTTGGGAAATCGCAATTTGACCCCTGTTGACTTTTAGGAAGTCGCACTCCCTAAATTCCTACTCCTCTGCTCAACACATTGAGCTCAGTTTCCGTGTGGGAATCGTGAATCCAGTACTTGTGTGACCCTCAATGATTCAGGGATACAGCTAGCCGTGGGCCCACAACCATTGTGACTCCGAAACCATTGTGACTCCGAAATCACAATTTCGGACTGACCCATCGGATCATGGTAAAGCGCCTAGCAACATCGCCCCATGATCCCCTAGGTATCACTGATAGTGCCTGCAAGAACCAGTTGGTCGTGGTTAGCGTACAGTACGGTCCTTTCAATACATATATCCCGATCAGATCAACTACCATTGGTACATCGAGAGTCGCTAGAGATCTAATAACTATGCATACATCTCGGAGATCAAATAGTGACATCGCGTGTGTTACTAGGTAAACCCATTTACCTAAAACACATCTAGTACTCTGGCCAGAGATTTATCACACTATTACCTCCTCAGATAGCATAGGATATCCACGCATAAAAGCGAGCGGTGAATCCTCGACAACGAAGCATCGACTCCTACATGCATCGGGTCCTCACCCAATCCCACCACCTAATGACCCCAACTGAGTCGGTAAACGGGTCAAAGTGAGGCATCTATCATTTAGAGTCTCAATGACGTTTCGAGTAGTGAGTACTAATGTCAGGCCTCGTGCTAATTACTAACAATTAACACATAATAAGCGCATAAACACGGAAGCTTAAAATCAGGGCTTAAAAATTTTTCAAAATACCATGGGCCTGAACTCAAATCATACATTCAAAATAGCGATAATTAAAATATGAGTTGACTCAAACTCAAACACAACAGGTAACAACATAATATCAATCAAATACAGATCCCCAATACATGATAACACGGGGCATCCCCCGACTCAATACATATCATATACATAGACTGGGAAAAATCAGTACAAGCGGAGTTTGACACGAAACAGAGATTTGAACAGAAAGGTGCTCGAACAGTAGACGAAAACTGAACTTTCAAAATGATTATATAATATGAAACGAATATATTATTTAGCAAAAGCCCACTTACTAAATTCTGAAATTTGGTAGAGTCTGGTATACGAATCTGGGGTGAAGCCTGAAATCTGGTCTTCCTAAATCTCGCACTTGCTGGATCGTTGCTTGCACAGAACTTTGGCTAACAAACCTGCTGGAATTTTCGCAGCACTTTGTCGTGAGAGTTTATGATTTATCTTGCTGAGTTTCGAAGCGGTGTGGAGAGTTCCGAGATTACAGTCGGTATTTATAGGTGGCGAGGAGGGGATTCGAGCGTCCGCCATTAAGGCCTTTAATTCCCCTAATTACGTCGACTGTTACAAAATCAACAACGTCGGCATTGATTTGGGTGAGTAATTCGCCATTAATCCTCTAAATCGGCCGTTACAGCGCGATGTCTGCCTTGTACGCGTGAAGAATCTCTTCGACTTTCCACGGTGAATCTTTCTGTACAACAACCTTGCTTCGCGTCGAGGAAATTCTAATTTTTTTCGTGGAGAAGATGAAGTCTGCGTCGCCAGCTGCTGAAGTTGCGTTGCTGCTGAATTTCGCGAGCTAAAATCTGAATTTTCGTTGGTAAAAGCTGGGTTGACCGTCCAACAGCTGGTTTGACTTTCCTGCGTCTGGTTAATCACACCTCTAAACATATACATCTCGAATCTCTCGACTGCTGATCACCAATCCAGTCGACGCGAACAGTAGGAATCTTACGACTGGCACTCATGCTTCCTACAACAAATCAGTCGCAACAACCAGACGCAACAATCCAGTCGCAACTATCCAGTCGCAACAATCCAGTCGCAAGGCGCTAAATAACCCAGACGCAAGCTAAACCAAAAGCTGGTAGATTCCTCACAACTGGTACCAGACACAATCCTAGAAACGCAGCGTTTCAACTTAACCAGACGACGTCGCGTTGCTCCCTCGACTGGTTCCTCAAATCCACAGCTGGTCACCCAGTCGCAACATTCAAAACGCGGCGTTTAACTAAATCAAACGACGCCGTAGCGATACACCAGCAGACAACATGTTTCGCATGAAATGAGACCAAGAGCTGGTATAAATCTCTTCAAACAAGCACCGGTCGACTGGTTACACAAAATACCACAAAACGACGACGCATCAACTAATCTAAACGATGCCGTTACTCACGCGAGTATCGCTACCAGCAGCTGTTCACCAGTCGCAACACAATTCCTCCCGCGACTGGTTCCAGACGCAATACTCAAAACACATCGTTTCACTTAATCAAACGACGTCGCTGCGCCTACCACATCAAATCCAGTCGACGCATAACAAACCAGCAGTTGCACAAGGAAAAACTCCCGCGACTGGTTCCCTCGTGCACAATAGTAACCAACACGTGGCACTTCCTCGTTGATCATTGTATTTGCGCGCGCCTACTACCAGTAGCAACTAACACAAGCGCAACGACTGCCAGACGCAACACAAGCGCAACGACTGATTTTCCATTTCCACCAGCTGCAAGCTACAGTAACCATCAACTTCCAAATCCTACCAGTCGTTGGCTACAGTACGGTTGATTCAATACTTGGAGGAATTCGTCAACTCTATATCTCCAAAATTCACGTGGCTAATCCCAAACAATAAAATTAACCACTAATCTAAATCTGAATTCTCACATTCTCCCCACCTTAAGGGATTTCTTCCTCGAAATCAAAGGTAAGCTCAGGAAAGAAAACAATCAATCATGTAAATCAACACCGGCAGTTACTCAAATTCGAAGCTAAAACCAGAAATTTACCTGGAAATGTTGCACGATCATTGCTCAAACAGATGAGGCCAACCCTGCCGCATCTTTTCCTCAACTTCCCAGGTCGCTTCTTCTCGGCCATGCTTGCTCCATTGGACCATCACCAAAGGAATTATCTTGTTTCTCAGCTGATTCTCCTTCCTATCCAAAATCTGCACTGGATATTCAACATAACTCAAGGCAGAATCCAGCTCAACTTCGTCAGTTCTCAAAACATGGGACGGATCCGGCTCATACTTTCTCAACATTGACACATGAAACACGTCATGCATCGCGGCCAACTCCTCGGGCAGCCTCAGTCTATAAGCCAATTGTCCAATCCTCTCGATAATCTCAAAGGGACCAAAGAATCTGGGAGCCAATTTGCCTTTAAATCTGAATCTCATCACGCTCTTGAAAGGAGAAATCTTGAGAAACACACGATCGCCAACCTCAAACTCTAACGGTCGACGTCTACGGTTCGCATAGCTAGAGAAACGGTCTTGAGCAGCCTTCATTCGACTCCGAATCAAGTCAATTTGATCCTTCACGTGCTGAACAAACTCCGGTGTAGAAAGCT
>KV000973.1:0-11048 GCA_001598015.1 Dorcoceras hygrometricum | reverse complement strand
AATACAACCGAAATCGCAAAACCTAAAGCATACACCTAACACATTGGGCACGGCTCTCGATCATCCCAAACATGCAATCAATCTAATTAATATGCATAAATTAAATAATCAAATTATTTACCATAAAATCATATTTTAATCATAAAATCGCATTTTATAATAAAATCGCATTTTGTCGATAAAATCAAATTTTGATCAACAAAAGCATATTTTAATTATAAAATCATATAAAAAAATTAAAATCATATTTTGCAATTTTAATTGCATCATATTGGGCTTAAAACAATTTTAGGCCTAAAATCTAAAAAATTTCAAAATCGGCCCGATATCGAATATCGGCCCGAAAACTTCATGGGCTGCCCGGGACAGGCCCGAACAAAACCTAGAAGAAAATTAGCCGTCGCAACGATGCCGGAGACGTCGCCAGACGGCCGCCGCCACCAAATCACGCACGGCACAAGGCCGCAAGCTTGGCCGCGACATGCGCGAAGCACGGCGCACATTGCGCCTGGTCTTGGCGCAACAATTTGCGCAACACCAGCAGCAACATCCATCGGCAGATTGCGCCACCATGCACGAAGGAGGCAGCAAGCGGTCGGCCACCAGTCGCGCAATCATGCGCGGAACAGCGGCCAACTCTCGGCCGCCAAGCGCGGCAAGCGCGTTGCTATCGCGCGCGCACATGCGCGCGGGGAGGGGCGCCGCCATGCGCGGTGGCGCCGTGGCCGATGTGCTACCAAAATTTTTTTTTTTTTGATTTTTCGATTTCAAATATTGAGATCTGATGCAATATGGCAATAATGTATTGAAGGATCCGAGCCTTGGCTCTGATACCACTGTTGGAATAGCGGTGGCGGATCTGGATCCCACTTCCCGGGGAGCAGCGGAAAAACAAAAATTTGCCCCGAAAGTGTTCAATACATTCATAGAAATCTACAAACATACATAGGGTGTTCGTAGATGATTACCTTGCTGGCGTCTAGGCGCCTGGCTCCGACCAGTTTCACGAGGAAACCGGCACTTCAAACTGTAGGCGGCGGTAGATCGTCAATCAGGTCCACGACCGGATTCAATCTTCCTCCAATCAGCCTACACTAGAAAGCTGATGGATTTGGCACGGACGGAAACACCTCTTCACGATGGCCGGAACAAGTCCGGCGAAGGGCGGCGCGTGGAGGAGCCGACGGCGGCGCGTGGTGGCCAAGAGGAGAAGAGAGGTGGGTGGCCGATTTTTCTAGTGTGGAGGCTAGGGTTATGAATAATCATGCAAGTGATTAAGCCCTAGATGTAACTTATAATTATAAATTAATCATGGGCTTGAACCGGTCCAATGGACTTGGGTCAAACCCAGGTCCATGTGAACATTAGGTTCATTTAATTCACCACGGTTCCATCATAGCTCCGATCGTCAATCAGATCGGACAGATCGAATCAGTTTCCAAAATTGAATGTTATGACGTGAAAAACAATTTTTCAGATACCTAGTCCAAAATGACAGTTTTGCCCCTCAACAGCGGGAAATCGCAATTTGACCCCTGTTGACTTTTAGGAAGTCGCACTCCCTAAAATCCTATTCGTATGCTCAACACATTGAGCTCAGTTTCCGTGCGGGAATCATGAATCCAGTACTTGTGTGACCCTCAATGGTTCAGGGATACAACCAGTTGGTCGTGGTTAGCGTACAGTACGATCCTTTCAACACATATATCCCGATCAGATCAACGACCATTGGTAAATCGAGAGTCGCTAGAGATCCGATAGCTCTGCATACATCTTGGAGATCGAATAGTGACATCACGAGTGTTACTAGGTAAACCCATTTACCTAAAACATTTCTAGTACTCTGGCCAGAGATTTATACACTATTATCCCCTCAGATAGCATAGGATATCCACGCATGAGAGCGAGCGGTGAATCCTCGACAACGAGGCATTGACTTCTACATGCATCGGGATCTCACCCAATCCCACCGCCTAATGACCCCAAGTGAGTCGGCAAACGGGTCAAAGTGAGACGCCTATCATGTAGAGTCTCAATGACGTTTCGAGTCGTGAGGACTAATCAGTACAACCAAGACCTCAGACTTATCCACTCGACAAATGGTAACCACTTGGAAAGTCCGAACGAGGGTATTTCGATAGATCACCAGATCACTATCCATCTGCATGCTCAGAACATCACAATATTTCCTACCAATGAAATATGGTACTTCGCATCGCAGATGCTAGTCTCAAGCTCGGGCGGCCTTATCCTCATTTTGACTCCAATCGACTAGGAACAAGTTCAGAATACACAGTGACTATTAGATGTGTTTCATGATAGCCGTCATACCCACTATCACATCTAACATACACTATGGTGCATTCTAGGTTTTTATCCAACACAATTGTAAACATTATATAAGATAAAGAATGCCATAAACAAAATGCGAATATCATATATAAAGATCGTTTCATACAAGAGTCTATAAAACCCACACGCCACAAGTTGGCTAGTTGGGCATCTATTCTAACAGATATAACATGCCTGGTTCGTAGAGAAGGTAGAACTGCGAGTTACCGAAGTTGTAGACACGAGATCGGGGCACAACCCCCTTTGGATCACCAAACTTCACCAAGGAATGGAATTTTCAAAACTTTGTGCTTGAGGGAAAAGAGGGGACGACTGCTAGTGTTGAGGAGGCTAGGTTTTTGATAAATTTTGGTGTTAAGAAAAATGAAAGTGATAATTTTGACCCCTAATGATTTAATTAAGAAACGGGAATGAAAAATGACATGTTTGCCCCTCCATTTAATTGAAAAGCTAATTTAAATTCATAACTTGGCTTTAGAAAGATCAAATTTCCGAAATCAAAGTCTCCTCATATTTTAAAACACCTTAAAATCCTTTCAAACAACCCGTATAGGCGAAAAACGGTTTCCCCTCCAAAATAGTTATAAAATCCTAAATTTTCAGAAATAGTTGCTTAAAAATAATAAATTTATTCTTAAAAATCAAATAATTTAAAAATCTCAAATTAATTTCATCTCGGTCGTACCTAGTCTCGTCCACGCATCCGTAGCTCAAATAGGATGAAAAACAAGACATGCATACCATGCAACATAAAATCATAAACAAATCACATAAATAACATGTAATCATCTAAAATTATTTTCCCCCTAGTCATGCATTCATTTCTACGTAGTCAGGAATTCTAGGCATTACAACTCTCTTCCCCCCCTATAGGAAATTCGTCCCCGAAATTGAGTACGTACCAAATAACTCCGGGTAGCGCGTCCGCATATCGGCCTCAGTCTCCCAGGTAGCTTCATCCTCCAAGTGATTCTGCCATCGGACCTTGACCATCGGAATACTCCACGCTCTCAACTTGCTCTCCTCCCGATCTAGAATCTGCACTGGTCGCTCCTCAAAAGATAAATCCGGCGCCAACTGGAGCGGCTCAAAATCCAACACGTGTGACGGATTCGGAACATACTTCCTCAGCATCGAGATGTGTAAGACATTATGAACTGCTGATAAACTGGGTGGTAAGGCTACTCGGTATGCCAGAGTACCAACCCTCTCCAAAATCTCAAATGGCCCAATAAACCTAGGGCTGAGCTTGCCTCTCCGTCCAAAGCGCATCACGCCCTTCATGGGCGATATCCTCACAAACATATGATCCCCAACAGCTAGCTCCAGATCCAGTCGTCTTTGATCGACATAACTCTTCTGACGACTCTGGGCTATCCTCATCCTATCCCGAATCATCGTCACAATGTCTGTTGTCTGCTGTACTAACTCCGGTCCAGTCAGCACTCTCTCTCCAACCTCGTCCCAGTGCATGGGAGATCTACATCTCCTCCCGTACAGCTCCTCATACGGAGCCATCCCTAACGATGCCTGAAAGCTGTTGTTGTACGTGAACTCTACCAGCGGCAATCTCGAGTCCCACGTGCCCTGAAAATCAATGACACAAGCTCTCAGCAAATCCTCCAGAATCTGGATGACCCTCTCTGACTGTCCTTCTATCTTCGGATGAAAAGCGGTACTGAAAGACAATCTAGTCCCCAAGGCGGCATGTAAGCTCCTCCAGAACGCAGACGTAAATCTGGTGTCTCTATCCGACACTATCGAGAATGGTATGCCATTGTAACGCCCCGAAATCCAGATTACGTGAGAATGAGTGCATGACTAGGGGAAAAAATATTTTAGAAAATTACACGTAATTTTATGTGATTTATATATGATTTTATGCTGCATGGTATGCATGACTTGTTTTTCAGCCTGTTTAAGTTATAGACGCGTGGACGAGATTAGGATCGATCGGAATGAAAATAATTTGAGATTTTAAGTTATTAGAGTTTTAAGAATGAAATTATTTTATTTTAAGCAACAATTTCTGAAAATTTGAGTTTTTATGATTATATTGGAGGGGAACCCATTTTTCGCCTATACGGGCTGGTATATTGAGTTTTAAGGTGTTTTAAATTATGAGGAAGCCTTGATTACGAAAATATGCAATCTTTAAAGCCAAAATAAAGTTTTAATTATCCTTTCAATTATTTTGAGGGGCAAGCATATAATTTTTCTCCCCTTTTTCCTAATTAAACCCGTAGGGGTCAACTGTGTCACACATTATTTTTAATAACTCAAAATTTACACTTAACCTAGCCTCCATAACACACACCAGCCGTCATCTCCATTCCCCATAGCACAAGTTTCGAAATCCCTCCATTCCTTGGTGAGTTTTGCTGATCCAAAACTGGTGGTGCCCCGATCTCGCGTCTACAACGTCGGTAACTTGCAGATCTCTACTCCAACCAAACCATGCATGTAATATTGATTTATTTTCTCACCATTTAAGCCATATTAAACTTTTTTTAATGTTCAATGCAAGATTTTGTATGTGATTTGATTAGATCTATGCATAATGTTTGAGATCCATGCATGAATCATGATTTTCAACACATGTTTCATTCATTTCTTGTGATGCTTCGGTCACTGGCGGTTCATGGGGCTAGAGTTTGGTCCAAGGGTGTTCCAGGTAGTTAACCATCAAGTTGGGGTCACGTAGGTCCAAACGGAAAGCAATTTGGTCAAGGAATGAATTAGTTATGAATTTTATGATCAGCACGTGTCCTGACTTGTCTTCTATGCGCGACAGTAGATTTGTTGGGGTTAGGTACGTCGATAAATACGGTCTGTGTGGTTGAGGTTGATTGTATAAGATATCCCATTGAGTTAGGGTCACGTAGGTGCAAATGGGAAGCGATGTGGTCGAAAGACGAATTAGTTATGAATTTTATGGCTAGAAAGTGTCATGGTTGCAGTCTGCGCACGGGCAGTGGGCTTACGGGCATCGTTTTGGTCACATACGGAATCTTTTTTGAATTTAGTTAGTTTCAGAAACTATCAACTTGAGTTAAAGTGATGTGGGTCGAAACAAGGAGTGATTTGGTTAAGAAATAGATTTTTAATGATTTTTACCGTTTTGTCGCTCGAAATAAGCCTCGTCGGGTCATTTTTGTGAAAATTAAGATTTCGAGTCTTAGGGGCTGCTAAAGTTTGTAGATGATTTTATTTGATGTTTTAAGCATATTTTAAGATATTTTCCAATATTTTTAGAATTTATTTGATTTATGAGATTTTTGGCAATTTTAGCGTATTGGGACGAATATTTTAAAGTCAAAATCATTTTATTTATGGGCCTAATACTTTTATCAAATTTTAAAGTCAAATTTTGGTTATTGGGATTTTAATTGGTCATTATTAGTCAAATTTTACATGTTTGAATTTTTAGCAAAGGATAGAGTAAAATTAGCAATTTTAATGGTTTAATTTTATGTCTTGGACCGGTCGGTTCAATTGTACCGATTTGGCTGGTTCATTTGGATCGGATCGGTTCGTCGTGTGTCAAGTCAAAATGACTGATTTCTCCCCCATTACAAAGAGGCATCACTGATTTCTCCCCCATTACAAAGACGATTTCTTCTCCTGTCGATTCCAAACAAAAGAATCAGTGGCTCCAGTCAGTGGTAAATCGCGTAGTCTCTCACTTCACATTTTGTCTGAAGTCGCGTAGTCGCGTAAATCAACTGATTTCTCCCCCATTACAAAGACGATTTCTTCTCCCCCATCACTGATAGTCTCTCACTTCACAATTTGTCTGAAGAAACCAAAATCAATCGACAAGAAAAATCTACGAGAGTTCGAAACTTTCTAGTTCATTAGCAAGGAGGAAAAAATAACAATTGTTCGCTCTTGGAGCCTCAGCCCCTGCCTAATATTAAGGTAACTTTCCTGTTTTTGATTCCAAGTTTGGATTTTGGGGTGTTAAAAAATGTGGGTTCGGTTTCTTGATTTTGTGTTTTGATTATTTCGAGTGTTTGAAGCTTGGTAGGGAATTTGAGATTTGAATTATGCTCGAAGTCTGTTTCGTGAGTTATTTGTTTGTGCTGTTCTTCTCGTTCTACTTTAGATCCATTGTGGAATCTGAAACCGATTGGTGTTTCTTTACAAGTATAAGAATTTGAGGTAATGGATTTTATTGTACAGAATCGTATGCGATGCTTTTGTTATTGCATTTTAATTTCGAGAAATCTCATTAACGAATAAGGAAGTGGCCAGCAGGGAAGTTTTCCTAGAGTGAAAAAATTGGAAACTTCATTTATATTTGTTTCACAAGTTTAAGTTTGGCCTCATAAGATTGTAAACTGTTGTGAGCTCCGGAATTCATTCTATGTGATGCTTGCATAAACGGACCTTGGGATGAAACTATAAAATATGCATTCCACTGAAAGCCTGCGCAATTTTTTTTTCTTATTTCTTCTAATGAGTTCTGTTGCTACATCTGCATTCTGGGAACTTGAAATTGATTCCCGTGAAATTTTCTTTATTTTTTGTTCAGTTTAACGATTCCTGAATCGACGATGAATGACCTTTGATCCCCCCCACTGTTGAGATTTTTGCATTTGGACTTTGATGATGACCTGCAAAACTTGTGCCCTAACCAACTATGCTGTAACAAGATCAGTTATTTGTGTGCCCGCCTTCTTTCTTTATCTTGTTCAAAGGGGACTTAATTTGCTAAGTTTTAACAGTGATAGTCTTTACTAACTGCTAATTAATCGGATTTCTGTATTCATGTTGCAGAATGTTATGAAAAACAAGATCATATAAAAAAGACTATTTACATATTATTGTTGTAGGCTTAGTTTTAAGATGACTGATTGGATGTTACGGTCATTGACACAATTTTATTGATTTGTTGTTTGATCAAATGAAGTTTGTTGCCTTTGTAATTCACCGGAGAAAGAAGCGAGTTCTCAATCCAAAGGTGACAATGGGAAAGAATACAGTGAAGCAAAATCCGGAAAAAGGTAGAAGCAAAAATTTTTTTTGCCGATATTTAACTTATATTTAAATTAATTTGATTGTGCATAATGACAACAGAAGCTGAAGCTGTTGATGATGTACATGCGAAGATTGGAAAACAATTTTATTCACGCTGCTCCCCAACCTATTTTAGTAATGTCATGAGCGAGCTGAAGCCGATCTTAGGCGAGCAGCAGCGAATGCGGATTTCTGATTCATCGTTTTGTAAATGGATTGATATGCCGGTTCTTGCAATCAGTAGTGGTCGCCTTGATTACTTTCTGAACAGATTTGATGTTCCTTCATGTTCGTTTCTAAGTAATGATGATGTTATGATTCCGTTCACTTCATCGGACTTCTCTATTGTTCTTGGTCTGCATCATAGTGGCCAGCCAGTTGATTTGGACCTGAAAATGGAGTCACGATTTCTAGCGCGTCACTTTGCTAGCAAAGTGACGAAGGCCGACCGGGCAGCCATTCGTGAAAGGATGATGCTACTTGCAGGAAGTAGCGAGGAGAATGAAGTTGATGATTTTTTTCGTTTTTTTATTTTGTTCATTTTCAATTGCATTATATTCTCCACAGCTATTTATGTCACCCCTGGTTTCATTTTTCCGTATCTCGATGATCTTACGACATTTTTTGATCATGCCTGGGGAGATGCTGCGTTTCGTTTTTTGTATCGTGAAATTTGCCATCTTGGGAGCAAAATATATGTGGATGGATGCGTTGTTGGATTAATGGTTAGTTTGATATGTATTTTATTAATTATTTTGTTGTGTATGTATATTGGTTTCTCACGAATTGTTTTTTGTTCAGGCATTGGTGTACGAGAGTATCCCAACTTTAGGGGTCCGTCGGAGTTTAAACTTATATCCTAGGTTGTTTCGGTGGGGGAAAAGCAAGATTCCTTTGAAAAGCGCTGAAGCCGATACGTTATTGAATCTCGTAGATATAACTCAGGTATCTGTCATCTGCTTTTAGTTTTTTAAAAAAGGTTGCATGAAGTTCAAGCTTGGTCTACATGACTGTTTAATCGGGCTTGAATGTTTCACTTGTGATCAGGTCCTGCCTATTCGACCTTTTAACAAAGAGGAGAATTTAGTGTCAGAATATGGAATTCCTGAGGTTAGAAGATTGGAGAAGATTGTAATACGACAGTCGGAAAAAATTAAATTATTGGAAAAGAGGTGTGCTGAATTGGAGGATCAAAATCTCAGACATGAATTGAACGTGGCAGAAGCTGTTGTGGAGAAGGGTGAGAAGAGTGGCGAAGGTGCTGAGTTGGTTGAAGCGAGTAAGGATGGGAATGAAGCGAATAAGGATGTTGAGGGTAGCGAGTTATCCCTTTCAAAACTTAATGAAATAACCGTTTTCCAGTCTTCAATTGTTGATAACGTGAGAACAAGGGCTGATCGTGTTAAGAAAAGGAAAGGGTCGATGTTTGTCACTCCGCCTAGCTCAACACCGAGACGAAAAACGAGAGTGAAGAAACAGGTAAATGGAGCATATGATTAAATATTTTGTCTTTGTTACAATGTTTATACCTTAATATTCTGTCTTACCGGTTAAATTTTTTTTATGGTGTGCGGATGTTATGTGGTACGACTGAATAGTTGTGTAGTATGGGACAGGCGTTTGTTGATGTCGATGAAGCGATTAATAGTCTGGGGGAGAGGGAAATGGATGAATTCAGAGGACAAGCCGATTTTATTGGGCATGAGAAATCCTCAGATGAAGATAGGAAGTTGGTGATGGAATTTCTGGGAAAAGATATTGGAGTAAGTTGATTTGCAACATGTTACAATTTTTTTATGTTATAACAGTTTCATGATTGCTTATTAGTTGACAATATTTTCATATTTTTGTAGTGTTATCGTGTGGGAGGATGAACACATGAGTTTAAGTGGGCATGCTTTGTGTACTTTGTTATTCCATGAGCCGGTTGAATCTGAGATAATTAACGTGTACATGAGAATCATGCGACAACAAAGTTTGTTGAACGGATCTGAAATATTTTGTATGGACACAAATGTGCAGGTTTGTGTCAATTTATATTCGATGTACTACGACTTGACTGTATGTTTCTGTCAACATACGTGAATATATGTTTCTGTTAGCATACGTGAATATATGTTTATTTGTGTAGCGAGAGATTCTGGAGCACTTGGAAAAATTTGGAAAAAGAAGAAAGATACAGAACACCGATTATGAAGCTTTTGCATCAAGATTGAGCTCTTTCACACGTAGTAAACTCATGGAATTGAATGAAGAAATATTTAGCAGATGCAGGTAAGTCATTTTCCCCCTTAACCATCGGTGGCATTGGTATTTGCTTGTTTTCAATAGGGAGGAAGGGATTTTTAAACTATGGAACTCGAAGCATGATACATTTGCCGTTGGCACGGCAAAAGTCTATGTAAGTATCATTGTATTAATGTTTTCACTGACCTTAATTTGAATTGCAGTAGTAATTTAGTTTGTTCATTGCAGATAAGGTTTTTAGCTGGTTTCCTTCGTCATTTATCACGATTTGAAATAGCTAGTCAGGATTTGGTGAGAGAACGATGTAGGCAACAAGGACCAACCCTCAACTGTGGAGTTTATTCGTGCATGTGGCTGCACTGCCTTGCTTATGACACCCCAGAAATCTGGGAATGCCAACAGAAGGTTGATGTTAATGCCTATCGAGTCCGCATTGCAGGCACGATTCTAGGATCGATACAAATGTTATTTGAGTGATTCTGTGATGGCAATGGGATTTTTTGTGTAATTCTGTGATGTCAGATTGTAAGTCTGTGATGAACAATGTTAGCTTGTTGTTTTAATGTCAGATTGTAATTTTCATTTCATAGAAAATGTAACCGGATTCCGTGTATATTGTAATGCAATTCAAAAAATGTTTCTGAGCAATATTGTGATATTAGAGCATACAGTGTATATAATATAATTATAAATCGAGCACAATTTCTATGTAATTGAGCATAAAATCGAAGACAATTTCTATATAATCAAGCAGATAAAATCGAGGACAAAAAGGGAGACAGTTGAAGTCTGGAATTGAGCATGAGAAGAAATAGAAATCTGGATAGTTGCGAAGAGATTAATCAGACGCAGCAAACAGAAGAAAAGAAATTAAACCAGTCGACTGTAATGAAAAGAAAAACCAGATGCAAGTTGAAGAACAAAAACCAGTCGACTGGAATGAAAAGTGAACCAGACGCTGCACAAAAGACGTCTGGTTTTTCTTTTCCTGTAGCTAAAAACCGGCGTCTGGTTTAAACTTGTATCAACAGCTGAACGTCATTTCTTCTGCCAATTTCCTTCTCAACAAATTCGTTCCTTCTCTTCTATCTTTTCTGTTCTTCACGCTGATGATCTTCTTCAGATTTTTCAACAAGATTTCTTCTGAATAAATCAGTTGTTGCAACAGAAATTGAAAAGCAGCAGTAGTGAAACAATAGATGATTTCAGCAATTGAAACAGTAGAAATTTTATGCTCAATTGAAACAGTAGATTATTTCAGCAGTTGAAACAGTAGAAATTTTATGCTCAATTGAAACAGCAGATGATTTCAGCAATTGTAACAGTAGATGGTTTTAGCAAAATCAGCACTTGAAGAAGAAAAATCAGCAGTTGAAGAAGAAGAAGAAAGCGTGAAATGGATAACTACTGAACAGAGATGGGTTAGC
>KV000971.1:147653-187877 GCA_001598015.1 Dorcoceras hygrometricum | reverse complement strand
TTTCATCGTTCCAAGTGGAACCGTAGATGTTTCCAGCATTCGAGCAGCTCAGAGGACCGATCCGTCTATCCACGAGTTGAAGATGAAAGTCAGGGCTGGCGAACTTGAGGATTACTCTGTCTCGTCCGATGGTTGCTTGAGGTTTTGTGGTAGGTTGGTTGTGCCCAATTTGATTGATTTTAAGGAGGAGATCCTTCGTGAGGCGCATTGCAGCAGACATAGTGTTCATCCTGGTGCACGGAAGATGTACCATACTTTGAATCCGCACTTTTCGTGGGCTGGCCTGAAGAGTGACGTTGCTGGTTTCGTTGCTCGTTGTTTGAATTTCCAGATGGTAAAGGCCGAAAGGATGAGACCTGGTGGTCTGTTGCAGAGTTTAGAGGTGCCCCAATGGAATTGGGAGCACATTGCTATGGATTTTGTGACGCATATGCCTCGTACCAGCAGAGGATGCGATGCTATTTGGGTGGTTGGAGACCGTTTGTCGAAGTCTGCACACTTCAATCCCTATGGGATGACCTTCTCGTTGAAGAAGATGGCGAAGCTGTACGTTGATTTTGTTGTTAGGCTGCACGGTGTGCCCGTCTCAATCGTTTCTGACCGGGATCCGAGGTTTACTTCCAGGTTTTGGAAGAGTTTGCAAACAGCTTTGGGAACCAGCTTGGCAATGAGTACCGCGTATCACCCCCAGACAGATGGCCAATCTGAGCGAACTATCCAGACGTTGGAGGATATGTTGCGTGCTGTTGTGTTGGATTTCGGAGGTAGCTGGCAAGATGTGTTGTCTTTAGTTGAGTTTTCGTACAATAACAGCTACCAAGTGACGACTGGAATGGCGCCTTTCGAGGCTGTATGGCAGAAAGTGCAGATCGCCGGTATGTTGGGAAGTTGCGTGCTGTTGTGTTGGATTTCGGAGGTAGCTGGCAAGATGTGTTGTCTTTAGTTGAGTTTTCGTACAATAACAGCTACCAAGTGACGATTGGAATGGCGCCTTTCGAGACTGTATGGCAGAAAGTGCAGATCGCCGGTATGTTGGGAAGAAGTGGCGGAGAAGCAGCTATCTGGCCCTGAATTTGTGCAGCAAATGAAAGATCATGTGGATCTTATTCGACAAAGGATGAAAGCTGCCCAGGATCTCCAAGCCAGTTATGCGAATAAGAGGCGTCGACCTCTTGAGTTTCAGGTTGGTGATCGTGTATTTCTCAAGGTTTCTCCGTTTCGTAGTGTGATGCGCTTTGGACGCAAGGGAAAGTTATCCCCTCATTATGTGGGTCCGTATGAGATTGTTGAGAGGATTGGCCCTTTGGCGTATCGTCTGTTGTTGCCGCCCGAGTTGTCTTCTCTACATGATATGTTTCATATGTCGATGTTGAGGAAGTATGAGCCAGATCCGTCTCATGTGCTTGGAACTGATGAGGTGGAGCTAGACCAGTCGTTGAGTTATCAAGAATATCCTTTGCAGATCCTTGGCAGAAAAGAGAAACAGTTGAGGAATAAGACCATTCCTTTAGTAATGGTGCAGTGGAGCAAACATGGAAGAGAAGAAGCTACTTGGGAACTGGAAGAAAAGATGCAGCGCGAGTGGCCGCATCTGTTTGAGTTGACGTTGGGCTATATTTCCAGTAGATTGTAGTTTTGGTTGTATTTCTTCTCTAGATGTTGTAAATTGTTTGCTCAGTTATCTTGAACTCTTGGCCTGTGTTGGGCGAGTTCCTGTTTTGTATCTTGCTGATGTGTCTTGGTATTTGAATTGTTGTTGATTTCGAGGATGAAATCCTTTTTAGTGGGGGAGAAATGTGAGACCTGGAAATTGTATTAAGGATTAATTGTTGAATTAATCGGGTTTTTAGTGATTTCTGGTGATTCAGATTTAATTTTTTAATGTTTGGGTTGCATTTTCGGGTTGAGAATCACATTTGGAACAATTCTGGAAATTTTGAACTCTTGGCCTGTGTTGGGCGAGTTCCTGTTTTGATCTTGCTGATGTGTCTTGGTATTTGAATTGTTGTTGATTTCGAGGATGAAATCCGTTTTTAGTGGGGGAGAAATGTGAGACCTGGAAATTGTATTAAGGATTAATTGTTGAATTAATCGGGTTTTTAGTGATTTCTGGTGATTCAGATTTAATTTTTAATGTTTGGGTTGCATTTTCGGGTTGAGAATCACATTTGGAACAATTCTGGAAATTTTGAGATTTTCGAAATTTTGGTCGCAGATTTGATGATGTCAGCATTGTGTGTTATTGTTGTGCGGATGACGTAAGAATTGCTGGTTTGAGAGATCTGTTCGAAATTGGGTGAGATCTGGACGCTTAGCGTTGTGGCGCGTTTTGCTTGAAACGCTGTCGTTTTTGTGAGATCTGGTTTAGCGCTTGCGTGAGGTCTGCTTGAGAGATCTGTTTTGCGCTACGGTGTGAGATCTGGTTATAACGTGTTTTTTATAAGGCTTGAAACGCTTCCGTTTAAATAAGTTAATACGGTGTCGTTTTGATTAGCGCGTTTAGAAGAGATATGGTTTTGTGTTTAGCGCTAAGACCTGTTTGTGAAATCTGCTTCGCGTGTTTTGTATGGTGCGACGCCGTTTAGTGAGCGCTAGAGGAGAGATCTGTTTTGTTAGTTGGCGCTCGAATGTTCCAGATTTCACCGTGGTTTTGATTGTTGGTTTAGCGCGCCAGTGTTATGAGATCTGATTTGTATATTGTGTGTTCGCTTGACCAGATTTCACCGTAGTTTTTGCCCAAGATTAGCGACCAGCTTTTAGCGTGTTTTGTTTCCAGACTTCACCATGGTTTTTATGCAAAGTAGTGCATGTTTTGGTTGGTGGAGAAAGCTGTTTCTGTCAGTGGAATAACTGAGCAGATCCCTCGCGCCTTTAAATATGAAGCGTTGGCTTCTTTTTATTCTCACCAGATTCCATACTTAGAAAATATTTCTCTCGACTTCGTTCTCCGTTCTTCAAACCCTTGGCACTGTTCACCGTGACCTTCTCCGTTAGATTCCCATCGATTCCGGCCACCATTTTTCACGCTCGAGGTAGCTTTGGACTCCTCTTGGAGAGCTCTTTAATCTCGTACCCATTTTGGAAGCTATAGTTGGCTGAATCGAAAGAACGAAGTTGTTGTTGTTATTCGCGCGTTGCGTGGTTGCAGGTAGCCTTTAGATTTTACGTTGGGATCTTGTTCTTGGAGTTGTTTTAAGCTTCCTGTTTGTTGGTTGGGTAGGGTTGAAGGCTAGTTTGTGTTTATAAATTACCAGCCGTGAATTGTAGTGGTTGGCCGTGAGATTGGTTGCATTTCCCTGAAATATGTGTACCGTATATTTTGGCAGATTTGTGCAGGCCGTGATTTGCTACGTTCTTTGAGGGAATTAAGGTATGGATTGAGCTTATAAATGCAGCAAGGTGACGGATTGAATGAATTGAGATATGGCTTTGCTGGCTAGTGTGTTTATTTGCCTGTTGAGGCTGCCGATTTATGAGATGGTCGTGTGTTATGTGTTATGTACTGGCTGGTGTTGCTATTGCTTTCGCATATGTTGATATGCTTGATTATTCTAGTATGTGCATACACGCATTTGCATCTCATTCCAGCTTTATTGCCATCGTATCGTTGTTCTTGCTTTGTTTCTTACCAGGATGCGAGGGCGAGCGGGTATACCGCACTCTCATCTTCCCTAAGGGGTTATGTTAGCCCCTATGCGCCGAATGGCTAACTACCACAGTTCATAGGTTGGGCAACCGCAGGTCCAGTTGTTTGATGCATCTGGTATTCGGGTGTAATGTCCCGGCGAGTGGCTCATTACCACACTTGGAACACACCCAGTGGCCACCGTTGTTGCAGATTCAGTTGAGCTGTGCATTGTGTTCCTTGACTTCCTTTTTGATTGGAGTCATTCGTTGTTGTCCAGCATCTCATGCATAGCATCTGCATTTTATTCTTGTTGTTTACTGCTGATTTATAGTTGCTCTTCGTACTGGGGTTTGACCCCATGTCCCTCTAGGGCTTGGTTGTTTGTTTCCTGTTGCGTTGTCCAGGTCATACAGCTGGTCGAGGAGATAACCCAGCTGGCGTTGCCCCAGGAGGTGGTTGAGTGTCCCAGTAGCGTATAGCATATATATATTTATCAGTCTAGTAGCCGGGGAGATGCCCTGTGCTTCGTTGTTGTATTTCTGTGTGGAGTCTGATACATGTTTATTGGTATTAATGCTATACTTGCTTTTGTTGGTTTGTAAATTGGGAACTTATTTTGAGTATCGTTCTATTTTGAATTATATGTTTTAAACCGTCGGGCCTAAAAGCGAAACATTTTACCCACTTTTTGATAAGCTTCCGCATGTGTTTGGGTTTTTACTCTGTTTAGAGCACGAGACCTGACATTCTTGCTACGCCATTTAAAGAATATATTGTTTTCTTCAGTTCGGTTTGCTTGCCTGTTTAAGCTAAAGATATAGCAATGTTCAAGCATGTTTACGAAAATGAAAAATTAGGTTCATTGTTGTTTTCCTGTTTTAAAAAGAATGCCAGTATCTTTTAAACACAGATTTTGAGGTAGATGTTGTTTTAAAAACTTTGAGAACTCAGATTCTAGTTTATCAAAAGGTTATGAAGTCCTTCCTCCTGGTGGATGGCGATGTCTGGACTCGACTCCGAGTAATCGGTGATGTTGGTCGAATCGGGATTTTGTTCCGATTAGATAGGCGGAGCTGGCATCATGGAAGTCGTCGAGATGTTGCAGCACTAGTTCAGTAGCAAATTCTGTTTTCTCTACGCTAGCGACAAGATTATATGATCAAATCTGAAATTTTCATGTCGGATCTGAATTTCCTGTCATATCTGTTTCGTGAGTCAAATCTGTTTTACTCCTAAGACACTATTTCTACAGTCACATCTGCTTTTCCGCTAGCGACATCAACCCAGAACTCAAATTTGTTTCACGCTAGCACTACTATTCCATAGCCAAAACTGCTTTGATGCTAGCGATACATTTCTAAAGTCAAATCTGACTACGCTAACGATAATGTTCGTTTACTACATCTATTTTTTTTTTAACGTAAGCGATACATTGGTCGAATCTGTTTCTTCGACTAAGATCTTTTTTGCATCTGATTACTATTTTTGTTAGCCATATCTGTTTTTCACCCCAGCGATAAGTCCCCAGTAGTCGAATCTGATGCTCAGTTTTATTTCAAAGAAAATCGAATTTTGGAATGAAGTGAACCCCGGAGATTTTCAGATCTGTTTTAATCATCTATGATTTAAAGGAAGAAAAGTTCAGTTTTAAAGGATTTATGGCGTAGATAACAGACGGACATAAAGGAAGGGTGAGCAGCTGTCAAGACAGTTTCCCCTTCATAAAGGAAGGGTGAGCAATCGTCGAGCGTGTCGGTTTTCCCTTCATATAGGGTTTCATGCCATAAAGAGTGAATTCAGAAGTAGCTTGATCAAGTGCTAAAGGACCTAAGGAGAGCTTCTAAGCCATAAATCACAAGAAAATAATGATGAGATCTTGGTTATTTCCCGAATCTGTTTTTATGAAAGATGTTTATGTTTAAATGCCTTCCTTTAAACTAAGTTATGTTAATATATGTGATGTCTGCCTGCATTAATTGATTTTGTTATCCTCAGATTTTACTTGTTGAGCCTCTAGGCTCATTAGCTTTTAAATGGTGCAGGTGAGACAGGTCTGGGGCAGACGGGCGGCGGGAGCTGAACCAGCTGTGGTGTGTTCTGTTTATCAACGGTCGATTTTTTCCGCACAGCTGTTGTTGTTTTTGATCTTTTGACAAATATGTATTAGATCCATTACAACAATGTTGAATTCATATAGAATTCCAGTAGTTGTAATATCGAACATTGAAGGTTATATTAAATCTGTCATTTGAATTTGTTTCTGCTATTTATACTTGGTGCCAGTTGGTGTTTGCGTTTCGAAATTTTTCTGTGTAAGAAATACAACTAACAAAATTATCATTCAGCCCTTCTTTTCCTTTTATTTGTTCATTTAACCCAAATCCGTTGACACCCATGGGCGTGGGCGTCACAACTTGGTATCAGAGCATGGTACTGAGATAAACACACACTTCCGGTTGGAACAGATTTCGTCGATCGTTTCTCCAGAGCTGTGCGTTTTATTTTATGTTTCAGAGCATTTGTCTTTTAATTTATCATGTTCTGATGTTCATATTGTGGTGGATTACGGGCTATAGATTAAGATGTCTTGCAGAGGAATAAGTAGAAGAAACGCTTCCTTAGAAGTACCCGACCTAGACAGTAACGCTAGCATTGCCCAACTTCTAAGGCTGTTGGTAGAACAATCTGGCAGAGGCAATGGCCAATATTCGAGTAGTAGAGGACCAAGCCATGATGATACTCAAGAGAAGTTCCGAAGACAGAAGCCGAAGGAGTTTAGTGGTACTACAGATCCACTGGTTGCTGAAAGTTAGATAAAGTCGACGGAGGTTATCTTTGAGTACCTCCAGATGCCAGATTTGAATAGGCCCAGGTATGCTATCTACATGTTGAAGGGTGACGCTATGATTTGGTGGGAAGGAGCCAAGCTATCTGTGGATTTGACAAATCTTACTTGGGGAGATTTCAAGCTAGTATTCTTCGAGCAATACTTCACCGCAGACAAGAGGTCTGAGTTGAACAGGGAATTTCTAATTTTGAAACAAGGAAGTATGACCATACAGGAGTATGTGCGGATGTTTGAAAGAGGATGTTATTTTGTGCCTCTTATTTGTAATGACCCAAAGGAGAAGATGAGTCATTTTGTGGAAGGGTTAAAGCCTATGTACAAGATGAATGTTAGGCTATCTATGCCTAAGACTTACAGAGAAGCAGTGGATAGAGCCCTGCATATTGAAAGAGATTGGAAAGATGTTGAAGAAGAGAGGCAACAAAAGAGGCAGGCCTTTCAGTAGAAGGATCAGGGGCCGTTTAGGAAGCAGAGTAAGAATCAGCAGAGGTCCCAAGAGCAGAAGCCCCTACCCATCCAACCCATTAGTGCAGTTCCTGCTAGCAACATCAGACCCATGTGTCCCAAGTGTCAGAGAACTCACCCTGGTCCATGCAAACTTGGCCAAAACGTCTGCTTCAGATGTGGTTTTCCATGGCATATTCTTAAGAATTGCCCAAAGACTAAGCAGTGGTGACCAGTAGAGCTTTCGTGATGACAGCTGAGAAGGCCAACCCAGATTTGACAGTGGTTACGGGTAAGATCTTGATTGCTCCAAGTGTCAGAGAACTCACCCTGGTCCATGCAAACTTGGCCAAAACGTCTGCTTCAGATGTGGTTTTCCATGGCATATTCTTAAGAATTGCCCAAAGACTAAGCAGTGGTGACCAGTAGAGCTTTCGTGATGACAGCTGAGAAGGCCAACCCAGATTTGACAGTGGTTACGGGTAAGATCTTGATTGCTGGGATGCCCTCCATAGCTTTGATAGATTCAGGAGCTACCCATTCTTTTATAGCAACTAAGTTTGCTAAGAAGTTACCCATCAGACCCGACCAAGTAACTATAGGCTTTTGTGTAACGGTACCCTCAGAAGAAGAGTTAGTATCCTACGATCTGTTTCGAGACTTAGAACTTAGGCTTCAAGGGCAATTGATTACTGCAGATTTGATTATGCTACCGATGCTCGAGTTTGACATGATTTTGGGAATGGACTGGTTGACTAAGTATGGAGTAGTTATTGAATTTAAGTTCCGAAAAGTAATGGGTAACCCACCCAGAGGAGACCCGTTTACGTTTGAAGCCAATCAGATTTGTAATATTCCGCGCATTATATCAGCTCTTAAGGCTCAACGCTGTTTGAGGAAAGGAGGGGTAGGATTCTTAGAAACACCCTTAACTACGATTAGTAAACCCCAACTTTCATATGTGGAGGTGGTAAATGAGTTTCCCGAGGATTTTCCAGAAGATATCCATGGATTACCACCGGATAGCGAGCTAGAATTCGCAATTGATTTAGTGGCAGGAGCAGCACCGATATCAAGAACACCCTATCGCCTTGCTCCATCAGAGATGAAGGAATTAAAGGAACAGATACAAGATTTACTGGATAAAGGATTTATTAGACCGAGCACGTCATCCTGGGGAGCCCCTGTTTTGTTTGTTAGGAAGAAAGATGGGAGTCTGAGGTTATGTATAGATTACCGAGAGCTGAATAAGTTGACCATTAAGAATAAATATCCCCTTCCTAGGATTGAGGATCTTTTTGACCAGCTGAAGGGATCTATAGTCTTTTCTAAGATCGACTTAAGATTTGGATACCACCAGTTGAAGATTAAGCCAGCAGATATCTATAAGAGGGCCTTTAGAACCCGCTATGGTCACTATGAGTTTCTAGTAATGCCCTTTGGACTTACTAATGCACCCTCAGCTTTTATGGCCCTTATGAATAGAGTTTTTCAACCATTTTTGGATAAGTTCATAGTTGTGTTCATAGACGATATTCTTGTGTACTCTAAGACTAAATCTGGTCATGCAGACCATTTGGGGACGATGCTTCAAGTTTTAAAGAGCAAGCAGTTGTTCGCCAATTTTAGTAAGTATGATTTTTGGTTGGAGAAAGTTGCGTTCTTAGGTGACATTATTTCTAAGGATGGATTGGAGGTAGACCCAGCTAAGGTGGAAGTTGTTCGTAAGTGGCCAGTTCCCAAATCTGTTTCAGAAGTAAGGAGTTTATTGGGTTTAGCCGGGTACTATAGGCGATTCATTCAAGGATTTTCGAAGATAGCTGTCCCCTTGACCTTTCTAACAAGAAAGAAGGTTAAGTATGATTGGACCCCAGAGTGCCAACTCAGCTTTGATAAGTTAAAACAAGCGTTGATAGCAGCCCCGTGCTAAACATGCCATCTGATCAAGGGAAGTTTGTGATTTATACAGATGCGTCCAAGTTGGGTTTAGGTGATGTACTGATGCAGGACCGTAGAGTAATTTCCTATGCCTCCAGAAAACTTAAGGATCATGAGAATAATTATCCCACCCATGACTTAGAACTGGCAGCTGTAGTTTTTGCCTTGAAGATCTGGAGACATTACCTTTAATGGGAGAAGTGCGAGATATTCACGAATTATAAGAGCCTCAAATACTTTTTCACCCAGAAGGAACTTAATATGAGGCAGAGGAGATGGCTAGAGCTGGTGAAGGATTATGATTGTACAATCAGCTATCATCCAGGAAAGGCCAATGTAGTAGTGGATGCTCTAAGTAGGAAATCTGTTATATTAGCCCAACTCAGCGTCCATAGACCATTGGCATATGACATTGAGAAGTTTGGAATAGAATTGGTACCCAGCGCTAGTACTATGATCATGGCAGATCTCATCATACGATCGAATCGGATAGACCATATCCGAGAGGGACAACTGAAAGATCAGCAGCTTCAGAAGTGGGTTAAGCAAGATAGAGAGAGAGGTATTAGTCTCTAATTTTCAGAATAAGGAGTAGTTAGATTTCAGGGCCGAATGTGGGTGCCCCAAGTAGACACCCTGAGATCAGATCTGATGACAGAGGCCCATTCAGCCCCATACTCGGTGCACCCGAGGAGTACTAAGATGTATAAGGATCTTCAGAAGCTGTATTGGTGGCCGGGATGAAGAGAGATATATCCAGATTTGTCTCTGAATGTTTGACGTGCCAATTGGTGAAAGTTGAACACCAAAGACTAGCAGGAATGCTGAAGCCCTTGCCTATTCTAGAATGGAAATGGGAGTGCATAGCTATGGATTTTGTAGTTGGATTACCCAAGACTGTTCAAGGATAGAATTCGATTTGGGTTATAGTAGACAGACTCACTAAGTCAGCTCACTTATTACCAGTCAAAAAAACATACAATGTGAGCAGATATGCAGATTTTTATGTGAAGGAAATAGTGAGGCTGCATGGTGTTCCCGTTTCGATAGTATCTGATAGAGATCCAAAGTTTACATCAGCTTTCTGGAAGTGTTTTCATAGAGATTTGGGTACGAAGTTGACTTTTAGCACAGACTTTCACCCTCAGACAGATGGTCAATCAGAGAGGGTGATTCAGATTTTAGAAGATTTTCTCAGAGCTTGTATTGTGGATTTTTCAGAGAGCTGGGATTTAAATCTACCGTTGGTAGAATTTGCATATAACAACAGTTTCCAATCTTCTGTCCAGATGGCCCCATACCAAGCTCTCTATGGTCTCAAATGTAGAACACCGCTTCACTAGGATGAGGAAGGAGAGCGAGCTGGTTTAGGACCAGATGTGGTAGAGCAAACAGCTGCGGCTGTTAGGAAGATTAGAGAATGGATGAGAGCTACTCAGAGCAGACAGAAGAGTTATGCAGACAATAGACGTCAAGAGCTGAGTTTTGAGGTTGGTGACAATGTGTTTTTGAGAGTAGCTCCAATGAAGGTAGTAATGCGTTTCGGGAAGAAAGGAAAGCTGTGTCCCAGATATATTGGGCTTTATGAAATTCTGGAACGAGTAGGGACGTTGGCTTATCGTTTAGCATTGCCCCCGCATCTGTCCGCAGTGCATAGGTTTTCCACGTATGAGCTTTGAGGAAGTATATTCCCAACCCGTCGCACGTATTGACCCATGAACCAATTCAGTTAGCACAAGATCTGAGTTACGAAGAGAGACCCGAGAGAATTCTTCTTCGAGAGATTAGGAAGTTGAGAAACTGTAGTATCCCTATGGTTAAGGTGCAATGGTCTAACCAAACAGAACAGAAGCTACGTGGGATACCGAAGCTGATATGCATAGTCTTTACCCAGATTTGTTTGGTAAGTTAAATTTCGAGGCGAAATTTCCATAAGGAGGGTAGAGTTGTAACGCCCAAAAATCCATAGGACCACAATTTTAAACCCTTTTTACTTTAAGGGTCATGTTTATATTTTCAGTCTCAGATTCCAGCTTTAAGTTCATTTTGATTGTTTAAAAGGCTGATTTCAGATTTTAGACTTGAGACACCACGTGGAATATTTCTCCTCAAGCACAAGACACGAGCAGATTTCAGATTTTGTTCAAAAAGGCTTTCAAATTGAGCAAATTGTTCTCTTCAACATCCTTTGGAAAAATTTCAAATTTAAAACAGTAGATGGGAGTTTTTTACAAATCTTTCAAAAAGGACAAATAGTTGGTAGTAATCCCATGCCTACTCGAGTGTTTTCACCTAATGACAATCATGCTCTTTTATATGATTGTCTACGAGAAGTTTGAGTTTATTTTCAATTATAAAGAAAATCTTTCATACTCTTAAAACTCTCTGGATCTCGTCGTGGTGCTTGAGGAGGATTTCTGCAGGAACCAACTGTCTCCGTGTTTCCAGTGTTAAGGCAAGTAAAAGCTGATTCTTGCTACGCCATTTAAATCATATATTGTTTTCTTCAGTTCTGTTTGCTTGCCTGTTTAAGCTAAAGATATATCAATGTTCAAGAATGTTTATGAAAATTAAAGATCGGGTTCATTATTGTTTTCGTGTTTTAAAAATAATTCCAGTATTTTGTAAACGCAGATTTTGAAGTAGATGTTGTTTTAAAAACATTGAGCACTCAGATTCTAGTTTATCGAAAGGTTATGAAGTCCTTCCGCCTGGTGGATAGCGATGTATGGACTCGACTCCGAGTAATCGGCCATGCTGGTCGAATCGGGATTTTGTTACGATTAGATAGGCGGAGCTGGTATCATGGAAGTCTTCGAGATGTTGCAGCACTAGTTCAGTAGCCAATTCTGTTTTCTCTACGCTAGCGACAAGATTCTATGATCAAATCTGAAATTTTCATGTCGGATCTGAATTTCCTGTCACATCTGTTTCATGAGTCAAATCTGTTTTACTCCTAAGAAACTATTTCTACAGTCACATCTGCTTTCCCGCTAGCGACATCAACCCAGAACTCAAATCTGTTTCACGCTAGCTCTACTATTCCATAGCCAAAACTGCTTCAATGCTAGCGATACATTTCTAATGTCAAATCTGATTACGCTAACTATAATGTTCCTTTACCACATCTGTTTTTTTGAACGTTAGCGATACATTGGTCGAATCTATTTCTACGACTAAGATCTATTTTGTATCCGAATACTATTTTCGTTAGCCATATCTGTTTTTCACCCCAACGATAAGTCCCCAGTAGTCGAATCTGATGCTCAGTGAGATTTCAAAGAAAATCGAGTTTTGAAATGAAATGAACCCCGAAGATTTAAGATATGTTTTAATCATCTATGAGTTTAAAGGAAGAAAAGTTTAGTTTTAAAGGATTTATGGGGTTGATAACAGACGGACATAAAGGAAGGGTGAGCAGCTGTCAAGACAGTTGCCCCTTCATAAAGGAAGGGTGAGCAGTCGTCGAGCGTGTCGGTTGCCCCTTCATATAGGCTTCATGTCATAAAGACTGAATTCAGAAGTAGCTTGATCAAGTGCTAAAGGACCTAAGGAGAGCTTCTAAGCCATAAATCACAAGAAAATAATGATGAGATCTGGGTTATTTCCCGAATCTGCTTTTACGAAAGATGTTTAAGTTTAAATGCCTTCCTTTTAACTAAGTTATGTTAAGATATGTGATGTCTGCCTGCATTAAGTGATTTTGTTATCCTCATATTTTAGTTGCCGAGCCTCTAGGCTCGTTAGCTTTTAAATGGTGCAGGTGAGACAGGTCTGGGGCAGACGTGCGGCGGGAACTGAACCTGTTGTGGTGTGTTCTGTTTATCAACGGCAGATGTTTTCCGCACAGCTGTTGTTGTTTTTTATCTTTTGAAAAATTTGTATTAGATCCATTACAACAATGTTGAATTCATATAGAATTCCAGTAGTTTTAATATAGAACATTGAAGCTTATATAAAATCTGTCATTCGAATTTGTTTCAGCTATTTATACTTGGCGCCAGTTTGTGTTTGCATTTCGAAATTTTTCTGTGTAAGAAATACAGCTTACACAATTATCATTCAGCCCTGCTTTTCCTTTTATTTGTTCATTTAACCCAAATCCGTTGACACCCATGGGCGTGGGCGTCATAGGCCAGATCTGATTGAGTACTGGTTTCCCAGAGCTGCTTTCACCAACACTGAAACCTAAGCCAGATTTGTCATTAAAAGGCTTTTGGGTCTCATGCAGCTTTTCCAAGGAAACAGAAGACTTTGTCCAGGAGCTCATCACATGATTTAATCTCTTGGTTTCATATGTGAGCTCACAAGACTTATTTCTCAAGGATTGATTCTCGACCATCAGCTTACTCAACTCGGTCTTTAAACTGTCAGTATCCTCAAGCTGAGCAGTGCTTGATTCAACTGAACTGTTTTTCAAACAACCATTTTCAGCTTTGATTTCCTTGAATGTTTGAGACAGCTTACGGTACTCATGGACCATTTCATTTAGTGTGTTGATAAGGTCCTCATGTGTAAATTCAGTATTGGAGAAATCAAATACCTCATCTTTAGTTGTTTGGTTGGCCATCAAGAAGTGAACTTCTTATTGCTCACTATGACTGGATGAGGATGTGCTTGATGTAATCTCTGAAACTGAATCCGCCCAGTTTTTGTTACTCTCCTCTGCAACAAGTACTTTTCGATCATTATTTCGATTGGGCCTCTTCTCAGATCTGGTCCTTCTTCTCTCTGTGGACCTTCTTTCATCCTTCTTGGATCTATTCTTCTTTTCGTCCTTCTTGGGCCTGTTGCAATCTACTGCGAAATGCCCTGGTCGACCACAGTTATTGCAATTTTGATCTGTAATAACCTTATCAGATTTATGAACATTTCTATAATTAAAAGAAGGGTTATAGGATTTTCTCATGAATTTCCCAAACTTCTTGATGAAGAGGGACATGGCGTCGTTGCTCAGTTGTTCTACAGATTTGCTAGTGTTTGGAGAGCACTGTTCTGAAGTAGTTGCTGCAAGAGCCTTGGTTGGTTGTGATGTTAATAGTCCAGCCTCAGATCTGGTCTCCAACTTGAACTCGTAGGCTTTCAGATTAGCAAACAGATCATGGAGCTCAAGCTTGTTCAGATCTTTGGACTCTCTCATCGCCATAGTCTTGACGTCCCACTCTCTCGGCAATGCTCTCATCACCTTGAGAGCCAACTCTGTGTTGCTATACTCTTTTCCAAGACTGGTAAGCTCTATCACCACAGCACTGAATCTCTCATCAAACTCCGCCATGGTTTCGCCTTCTCGCATCTTAATGGACTCATACTTCTGTTGTGCAACAGTTAGCTTGTTCTCCTTAGTTTCATCATTTCCTTCGCAAATCTATGTTAACTTCTCCCAAATCTCCTTGGCAGTGGCGCAGGTTTTAATCTTGCTGAACATATTCTTGTCCAAAGTCCTGTAAAGAATTTCCTTTGCCACGTTATCCAGATTGGCCTTTTTCTTGTCCTCAGGTGTATACTCCATTCTTGTCTTTTCAATCCACTGAGAAGCACCAGCAGTAATCATCGTCGCCGTATTAGCTTTCATTATATTCATGGGTCAGTCTGTAATGACAAACCACATGTCATCATCTTACGCGGCTAGATGGGCTTGCATCCTTATCTTCCAGTCATCGTACTCCTCCTTGGAAAACATAGGAGTTTTGTTGTGAGAAGACGACATTTTTCAAAATGTATGCACAGAAGATAGAACTGTTCAATAACTGAAATGCACATGCTCTGATACCAATTGATAGGATCAATGGAATCGAAAAAGTGTTTAAAATGTGCTTAGAAGTTCAGAAGGGGTGGTTGAATGAACTCCTATGGATTTTTGATTTTTCGAAACCTTAAAATAGTTTTACTAGCCTTCTTTTAACTAAGATCTGAGTTACCAAATCTCAGGCTCTCAGCCCAAAGCTGTTCTCTCGGTTAACAATTAATGTGCGGAAATAAACCGAATGAGCAGTGAACAGTTAAGTGTAAATACGATACAAATAATGTAAAAGTGCAAGGGTCTATAAATTGTTTGTGGAAGTTTGGATCTGAAGATCCTACGTCTCCCCTTCTTCCTTTTCAGGAAGGTTCCACTAGAAGATTTGGTGAACAAAGCCTCTATCTACACCCGATCACTGAGCCTCGCTCCAAGTGAACTTCTAGCAACTTCTACCATGCACATACACTGCTAAGTTACAATCAACGTAATTTTCGAACTGCTTCAAGAAACACGTTCGTTACAGACTCAATACAGAATATACAATGAACATGATATAGTGAGTACTGTAAATCTTCTGATTTCTATACAATGAAACTTGTTACAAAAGTAAACCGGAAGATATCTCGAAGATTTATCGAAAGAAAACTTGAACGAAAAATGTTCTTCGAGATTGAACACTGGGACTTAGAGAACTTTTAATCGCTTTAAAATTCCTAGAGAGATTGGAGAGAGACACAAAATCACCGAGAGCAACCAAAGTAACCGATAGCTTCTTCATTTGAATTCTTGAGCTATATATACTCTCCCATCTTCAACGGTCATTAATTAGCCAGTAGAAACAAACCATACTTGCATATCTGCATCGTATCACCGCATTAAATGCTCCATTAATGCTATGCAAAAGGTTTCTGCGCTTGGCAGAGCTGAATTGACTTATATACCAAAGAAGGTAAACATCGGTTGTACCAACTCTGCGTAC
The DNA here is from genome assembly GCA_001598015.1 of Dorcoceras hygrometricum. Lineage (NCBI taxonomy): Eukaryota > Viridiplantae > Streptophyta > Magnoliopsida > Lamiales > Gesneriaceae > Dorcoceras > Dorcoceras hygrometricum. The sequence goes on along the minus strand of KV000971.1, from coordinate 172,300 downwards.
TGTGCAACTATACTCAAAGTAGCTCTGATCTTGTCTCTTCAATTCAAATTGTCTAACAGGCTTTTTCTGCTTAAATCGTGATCGTTGATTTCTCTCAAATAGTCATTTTATAACATCTGAAATATTCACCTTCTTACCCAATGAACACTCTCTGTCAGATCTGAAATAATTTTATAGAAGTCATATTGAGATCTGAACTTTCCCCCTTTGATTTCTTTTCGTTCCCGAAATATGACAAATAATAACTGAGAATACTCTGAATGGATTTTGCTCAAAACTGAGTCCGTTCTCATCTGATAAGCTTGAATCTGAAATATACTTCTGAACAAATATAATTGGATCTGTTACCGTAGCCTCTGAATCAAATCTGATACCCTCTGATCTGAATTCCTTAACTCGATAACTGGAATACTTGACCAAATTACTCAATTAACCCAAAATACTTTGAATTGAATTTTCTCGTTGAATATTCTTTGCTCTTCTCTGATCTGATAACTTATCCTGTTAGCTCAAATCTGATAAAGGCTCTTCCCGAATACTAACAGTCCAGATCTGAAATACTCTCTTCTCTTCTGCGAATACTTATCATCCAAATATTAATCTTAAGTTCAGTCCTTAGCCTTATTTTTGTTATCACCAAAACTTATAAATTTTATCTTAATCGCCTCCCGCCGCCGTCGTCGTAATTTTTCCGATCATCTCGGCGAGGAGATTTCGTCCGTGAAATTTTCGTCGGTTTTCTAGTGCAAACCGGCAAAGGAGTTGAGATTCTGGTCGTAGACCAGATTAGGCGTCGATCCAGTCGCTCTACCATTGAAGTGCCAATTCCATCGTGGAATTGGTTGGAGCCAGGTGCCTAGACACCAGCAAGGTAACTTTCTAAACATCCTATGAATATTTAGATTATTGTTTAGATGTATTGACCGTTCCAGGGCTCCAATTATTAAATTCTTCCACTACGCCCCAGAGAGGGATCCAGCTCTGCCGCTGCGCCAACAGTGGTATTAGAGCTTTTGATCGAATCTGTCAATACACCATTCTGCCTGAATTGCATCATATATCTCGTTTTTTCAACAAAAAAAAAGTTTTTTCGCGCCTCTGTGCGACCACCGCGCCACCGCCGCCTGCCACCGCGTGCACGTCACGCACGCAACGTTCACATCGTGGCGGGTATCATGGGGCCGGTGCATGCATCGTGCGCGCACGTTTTGGTGGGCGTTGCGCGCCTGTCGTGCACGCCCCGTGCACACACCTTGGAGGGCGTTGCGCCCGTTTTCCCGTACCCGTGCGTGCACATCGTGCCTGGAGGTGCGTGCTCGTTCCGCACGCTCGTGCGTGCGCCCGCCTCCCCTCCTACATGAACTGGTCGTGCAGGTGGCCGCCCCCTTGTGCGTGCACGTCGCGCACAGGGACGCGCACAGCGTGCAGCACGCATGCTGCACGCGTGCGGGCGGCTGGCGGAGATGCGGCGGAGGAATTTGAATCCTAGGATTTTTCCGGGCCTGTTCCGGGCGCCTGAGGGGTTCTTTCGATACTTGCTATTGGGCCTTTTGATTGGACCAAAATTAATTTTTGAAATATTTTGAGATATTGGACCTGAAATTGTTTTAAGCCCAAAATTGATGCAATTAAAATGACAAAATAAGATTTTATTTATAAAATATGATTTTATATTTAAAATATTATTTTGTTGGATAAATCAAATTTGATTTGATTATTTTTTATATCAAGTTAATTGGATTAATTGAATAGATAATGTTTTGGATGATCGAGAGTCATGGCCAATGTGTTAGGTGTATGCTAGGTTTTACATTTCTTAGTTGTAATATTGTTGAAATCATATCAAAGTGGGCCTGATTTATGGCCCGTTCCCACCCCTTTAAAATGTATCTCTATTTTTCATGGATATTTAAATGTATATATTAGACTTAGTGGGAGGATAATTTTGAAGATGGTGGAGATGATGATCAAAGATATTGAAGATCGAAGACTTGTAAAACTTGAAGCTTATGTAATAGGATTGCATTTGCATACTGCTTGTCACCTAGGATTGGACCTAGATCCGTGCTTGACAACCACGGATTTCGTAGCTCTCGCTTATCGATCATCTCAATTATATTTGTGATATAAATATGTTGAATCTGTAATTTTTAAATTTCATTTAAAATTATTGAGATCAAATTTCAAAATTAAAATCCCTCATTTTAAATTTGATTTAAAATTTATATCAAGATTAAAAGTTTCATGATTAAATTGAAGAACTTAGTTTATTGATAATTATGAAGAAATGTGACAAAACGTTATCTAAGGGAGTCATTTATAGACTGGCTTAAAAATGGCTTGTACCGGCTAAGTCTCCCTGAAGGACGTTGCTTTGTCTAAGGAGGTTGTTTTTAAGTGGGCCTTAGCCCCTCCAACCACCTGGAAGCACTCTTAGAGAATGTTAGTCCATGACTTCTATATTGATCGTAAAAAAAAAGTTTATTTGATAAGATCATGAAGCTAAGGGAATTTAAATATTGTTTAAACTTTCCTACCTTCTATCAACAATGGGTGTACGTCGATGCTACCCGCATACATAGCCGGCTCATATTATTGGGGGGTTCTGTATGCCGAAAAGCTGTATACGTCATTGACAGTTGCTGTGAGTTGGTTGGAACTCTCTTTAACGTTGGCTCATATTATTGGGGACATTAAGGGAACCGTCCATCACGACTCAAAATTGATGAGTCATCTTGACACGTGATAGTAATCGGTGTCATATTATTGGACCCTTACTGGACGTGAGGTAAATACATGGAGGTTGCACCTGTTGCAATTGGGCTATACCTTTTCCGGGTCATGGTTGGCTGATATTATTCGGGACCATGATTTCTTGATTGGACTCTGTGTACACACTAAGGAAACTTGCTTTCTCGATTTCATTAGAGGGTGGTGAAATCGTTAAAATAGTGGGAGGCTAATTCATAAAACTAAATGATCATGTTTTATGTCTTAGCGTTTTTCATGAATAGTCTGTAATGCATGTCTGTTTTTCTTTTCAGTATAAACTGCTTTCATTATGTCTTCGATAAAAAATCCACTTGCTGCTATACTGGATAGCAACATGTTCACTGGCTTAAACTACCAAGATTGGCTTCGAAACTCAAGATTGTCTTGGCTTCGGAGAAACTTCACTACACGCTAGAGAAGAGCCCTCCGAAGGAAGCCCCTGCCAATACCAGTCCTGAGGAGCTGGCAAAGCTGGACAAATGGTGGGATGATGAGCTTAAGGCACGGTGCTATATGATAGCATCTGTCCAACGAAATGCAGCGGCGGTTTGAGAAGACAGAGTATGCTGCTGGCATACACCTTCATCTCAAAGAGCTGTATGGGGAGAACTCTCGGACTGAGAGGTTCACCACTGTCAAGAAGCTCATAACGAGTCACATGCACGAGGGGACTTTGGTCCGTGAGCATGGGGTCCGTACGATTGGGCTCATTGAGAAGCTAGTGGGCCTTGATATCACGCTTCCACATGAGCTGTCTGTGGATATGCTTCTCCTCTCCATCCCTGATGCGTTCGACCCCTTTGTGGTCAAATTTAACATGAACAAGCTGGAGGTCACCCTTGAAGAAGTGGTAAACATGCTTGTCGTGTTCGAGGGGACCATAAAGAAGGACAAGCCCGTCCTCTTTTTGGGCTCTTCTTCCTCTGCGAAGAAGGGGCCCAAACGCAAGGTAAGAAGCGTTCTGGCCTGCGAAGGAGGGAAAGCCCGCCAAGAAGCCCAAGGCAAGGGCTTCAAAGCCGAACAAATCTGAAGATGTTTGCCACCACTGCCAAAAGCCTGGGAACTAGAGGAGGAACTGTAAGGATCACCTCGAGCAGTTGCGAACTGCAAAGGTATGTTCTACATTGAAATAAATATGTCTCTTAACGCAACTTCTTGGGTACTTGATACCGGATGTGGATCTCATATCTACAATGACTTGCAGGTAATGACAAGAAGCCGACGTCTTAGGTAGGGTGAGACCCACTTGAGGCTTGGCAAAGGAGCAAGGGTTGTGGCCTAAGCTATCGGAGATATTTATTTATTTCTTTCTTCAAATTTTAAGTTGTTGTTGAGAAACGTTTATTTGTTCCTGAAATAATGAAGAACATTATTTCCGTTTCTATGCTTGATAGTGATAGATATTCTTGTCATTTTGCTAATTCGATTTGCAATACAAGAATGAATGTTTAATTGGAATTGGGGAACGCGAAAACGATCTATACGCCTTAAAATTGAGATATGTTCCAACTCGTGATGTGGAAACAAACACAACAACAATAAAAAGGAAAAACGATAATCCGAACCCGCACAACTTTGTCATGCTAGGCTAGTCATATTTCCTTAAATAGGATGAACAAGTTGATTAGGAGCGACATGTTTAATATGTCTGATATTAAATCCTTACCAACTTGTGAATCCCGTCTCAAAGGAAAAATAACAAAATTGCCCTTCACGAGCAAGTATGAACGTGCTCAATGTTTATTGGATTTGATCCACACTAATGTGTGTGGCTCACTTAGCATTGGTACTAAGTCCGGTCACACCTACTTCATCACCTTCACCGATGATCACTCTAGGTATTGGTACTTGTACTTAATGATCTGAATCCTTTGAAAAGTTCAAAGAATTCAAGGCTGTAAGTAGAAAATCAATTGGGAAGGAGTATTAAAACACTTCGATCCAATCGAGGTGCAGAATACTTGAGTGCCGAACTTCAAGAATATCTTAAATAGAATGAGATTCCCTCTCAGTGGACCCCTCCAGCCATACAACAACTAAAATGGTGTAGCGGAGCGTCGTAATAGAACCTTGATGGACATTGTTCGATCTATGATGAGCTTCACTGAAATTCCTACCTCGTTTTGGGGCTTTGCGCTTGAAACAGTGGTAATGTTGTTGAACAATGTCAACACAAAGTCAGTGGATAAAACTCCATATGAGATATGGATGGGCAAGCCACCCAAGTACTCGTACATGAGGATTTGGGGATGTCCTGCTTACGTGAAGCAGACAGTGGGAGATAAGCTGGATAACAGATCCATCTTATGCTACTTCATTGGGTATCCAAAGAATTCTATTGGATACTACTTCTACTATCGAAATGAAACAAAAGTGTTTGTTTCTACAAATGCCACCTTTCTGGAAAATGAATTTCTATTTGATAGAAAAGGAAAGATAGTAGAACTCGAAGAGGTTCAAGAACCAACTGAAGTACCAAGTGAATCTCCCGCACCTCAAGGGCCAATCCTTGATATGGACACACCTAGGAGATCTGAAAGTGTTTCTAGGGCTCCTGTTATATATGGTTTCCTCCCTGAAGATGATCAAAGTGATCAAACTGTTGGATGTGATCCAAGAACCTTCAATGAGGCAATTTCCGATGCTGAATCTTGAATCAATGCAGTATGAGATTGACTCAATGCATTCGAACCAAGTTTGGACTCTTGTGAATCCTCCCGAAGGAATAGTTCCTATTGGGTGCAAATGGATATACAAGAGAAAACTTGGGCCTGATAGCAAGGTACTGACCTACAAGGCGCGAATGGTAGCAAAAGGTTACACTCAAAGGCAAGGTGTTGGCTATGATGAAACCTTTTCACCAGTTACAATGTTCAAGTCAATTAGAATCCTGCTAGCCATAGCCTCATGGTACGACTATGAGATATGGCAAATGGATGTGAAAACTGCGTTCCTAAATGAAAACATTAAGGAAGAGATCTACATGACGCAGCCTGAGGGTTTCACATCTGTAGGAAGTGAGCATAAAGTATGCAAACTTCAGATATCGATCTAGGGTCTCAAACAAGCATCGAGAAGTTGGAACGTGAGATTTGATGAAACAAATTAAAGAATTTGGTTTCATCAAGAATCCCAAGTAGCCGTGTGTGTATAAGAGGGTAGTTAAAAATGCTGTGACATTTCCTGTACTTTATGTTGATGACATTCTACTCATTGGGAATGATGTAGGAAAGCTGCAGTCAATTAAAGTATGCTTATCTAGTAGATTCTCGATGAAGGACAAGGGTGAAGCATCCTATATTCTTGGAATACAGATTTATAGAGATTGTGAGACCCGAAAACTGATGAGATTAATTGAGTTAATTAATTGGGTTTTGTTGAGATCAGCTTTGAGTTGTTGAGCTTAGAGAAGCTATCGGGTTTTGTTTTAGCCCTTAGAACAGCTTTGGTTAGTTGAGTTCTTTCGTGGAAGCTGTTCAGTAGTTAACGCAGGTCATCGCTGAATGTTGGCGCTCAGCAGTGGTGACGTCAGCAGCTATCGCTGAGTGGTTGTTTTAGCAGTTGTGGCCAGATCAGCAGCCGCTGAGCAGTAGCGAGTGCGCTAACGTGTTTCAGTAGCGGGTGCTTCTACATCGTCGTTTGGATTAGTTGGAACGACAGCGTTTTGGGGTTAGCGAAGAAGATTAGCTGTGAGTTGCGTTAGCGTCAGCTAGGTGAGAGAACTGTTATTGCGTTGCTAACAGTTGTTGGTTAGTATTCAGCAGTGAGTAGCTAGTGACGTGTCCAGTTGCGACAGTAGTTCTTTGCGACGTCTTTTGAGTTAGTAGCGATCGCTGTTTTGGCTTAGTGAGAGATTTGTTGCAAGATCTGTTTTGCAAGCGGGAATATCAGTTGCGATAGTTTAAGTTGTCGGTGGAGCTGTTTCCAGTTTCTGTCAGCAGTGAGATTTAATGGAGAGCTTGGCTTTGTTCTCTATTATTGTTCCCGACACTTAGAATATTTTTCCGATTGCCAAATTCTGTCGCGATACGCTAGCTACTGTTCCCCAAACCTTATCTTCTTCGATTTCCGACGGTAGGCAGCTCCGACGAAGGCGAGAGTGGTAGAGTTGGACTCCTCTTGCTGAGACGCTTCGTTTGGATATTGTTTTCGAACGTTTGCTTGAAGCTGGTGAGGTGTGCGAAGACATCTCCCTTGTGTAGTCTGTTGGCATAAGCGTCGGATTTTGCTCCTAGCTTTTGGGGTAAGTTCAGATCCTGCCTTTAAGCTTGTTAGAGCTTTCTGTGGTGTTTGATGAGGTAGGATAGCGCTGGTTGAGTGTAGCTCCCGGCTGTTGCTTTTCTGTGCTTTGGTCTTTGAGCAGTTGTTGTGTTACCGTTAAGCAGGTGGTGGATCTACGTCATTGTGGCAATCTGCTTTGTAAATAGCTCAGAATACTTGAGGTACGGATGTGAGCTTGTTTACAGCTTAGGATTGAGCATGGATTATATGCTTGCTTGCTGTGTATGCTTTGTGCTATTATCACTTGTGCCTATGTTATAATATCAGCTGTTGCATTTGCATACACGCATATTGCTGTCGAGCCCTGTTTTGATAGTTATGCCTGTTCTGTTGAATTGTGAGTACCAGGATGCTGTGTTCAAGGACGAGCGGGTAGTTCCCGTATACCTTGGAGGCTGAGCGGGTAACTCCCGTACCTCAATATCCCTGCTGGGTTTGTTAGCTGCTATGAGCGGAGTGGGTAGCTCCCACATCTCATGAGTGAGCAACAGCAGGTGGAGCTGGTTGTTAGAATCTGGTATGGTGTACTGGAGATGAGTGGGTAGATCCCATGTGCTCAGTATACCCGTGGCCACTACTGATTGTTCCTTTAATCAGACCTTGCTGTTGAGCTGTGTTGCCTGTGTATTGTTTTCAGGTTTCCCAGGTTTCTCTGCTGGTCGTGGCTTTGACCCAGCTGGAGGTGCCCCAGGAGGTGGATAGACTGTCCCAATTAGCGTATAGCATATATGTTATAGTACTGTTAGCCGGGGAATGCCATGTGCTTGTGGGATTGTGTTATCCATTGTAGTACTGGTAATTGTGTTTGTATAAATGTTGTACTGTTGTATCGTGCATTTGTAAACTGGGATATTTTAAGTATGATTGTATTTTAAATTATATGTTTTAAACCGTCAGGCCAAAAGCTACAATTTTAAGCCACTTTTTGTATGCTTCCGCCATTTTTGTGTGGTTTAACTCTGAGTAGAGCACGAGGGCTGACAGAGATAGATCAAAAAGTATGCTCGGACTCACCCAAGCGACCTACATCGATACCATACTTAAGCTGTTCTCTGTGGAAGAGTCCAAGAGAGGACACCTACCCCTATGTGCCACGGGGTCACTCTATCTAATTCTATGTGTCCGAAGACTGATGAGGAGATAGAGAGTATGACACGTGTGCCATATGCCTCGACAATAGGTAGTATTATGTATGGTATGATCTCTACTAGACCCGATGTCGCATATGCTCTGAGTGTCACGAGCCGCTACCAAGCCAACCCCGGTCAAATACATTGGAAGGTTGTGAAAGATATTCTCAAGTACTTACGAAGGACTAAGAATATGTTCATGGCCTATGGGGATGGTGAACTGAAATTGGAAGGCTACACTGATTCTAGCTTCCAATGCGATGTAGACGATTCAAAGTCAACCTATGGATTTGTATTCATAATCAATGGTGGTGCTGTCTCTTGGAAGAGTTTCAAGCAAGACACCATCGTGGATTCAACCACTGAGGCTGAGTACATCGCAGCATCAGCTGCTGCCAAAGAGGCGGTTTGGATGAGGAATTTCGTCCAAAAGTTGGGCGTAATTCCTGAAGGAGTTGGTCCAATCCCGTTGTACTGTGACAACACGGGTGCCGTTGCGCAAGCAAAGGAACCTAGGTCTCATCAAATATCTAAACACATACTGAGGAAATACCACATAATCCGGGATATTGAGGCTAGAGGTGACATAGTAATCGAGAGAGTCACCTCTGCAGACAACATTGCTGATCCACTTACGAAGCCCTTGCCAGGACCATTGTTTGAAAAACATCACGAAGCAATGGGATTGCGTCTCATGAGTAGTTGGCTTTAGGGCAAGTGGGAGATTGTTAGAGTAGGTGCCCAACTAGCCAACTTGTGACGTGTGGGCTCTTGTTGACTCTATGTAAAACGATCTTTATTTATGAAATTCGTATTCTTTTATGACATTCTTTATTATCATTATTATGATTACAATTGTTGGATAAAGACCTTGAATGCACTATTGTATATGTTAGATGTGATAGTGGATTTGATGGCTATCATGAAACATATCTAATAGCCACTGTGTATTTTAAACATGTTCCTAGTCGATTGGACCGTCCAAAAGAGGATAAGGGAAACCCGAGCTTGAGACTAGCATCTGCGATATGAAGTACCACGTTTCATTGGTAGGGAACATATTGATGTTCTAAACATGCATATGGATAGTGACCTGGTGATCTATCTAACTACCCTCGTTCGGACTTTCCAAGTGGTTACCATTTGTCGAGTGGATTAAGTCCGAGGTCTTGGTTGTACAGATTAGTCCTTATTACTCGAAACGTCATTGAGACTCTAAATGACAGGTACCTCACTTTGACCCGTTTACCGACTCAGTTGGGGTCATCAGGTGGCGGGGTTGAGTGAGGTCCCGATGCATATAGGAGTAATGCTTCGTTGTCGAGGATTCACCGCTCACCCTTGTGCGTCGATATCCTATGCTATCTGAGGAGATAATAGTGTGACAAATCTTTGGCCATAGTACTAGATGTGTTTTAGGTAAATGGATTTACCTAGTAACACATGTGATGTCACTATTTGATTTCCAAGATATATGCCTGGCTATTGGATCTCTAGCGACTCTTAATTTATCAATGGTCGTGATTTGATCGGGATATTTGAGTTGAAAGGACCGTAGTGTAAGCTAACCATGACCAACTGGTTCTTGCAGGCACTATCAGTGATACCTAGGGGATCATGGGGCGATTTTGCTAGACGCTTTACCATGATTCGATGGGTAAGTCCGAAAATGTGTTTTTGGAGTCACAAATGTTGTGAGCCCATGGCTAGTTGTATCCCTGAATCATTGAGGGTCACACAAGTACTGGTTTCCTAATTCCCGTACGGATATGGTGTCAGGTCTCGTGCTCATATCAGAGATAAAACATACAAACACATGCGGAAGCTACTAAAAAGCGGGTAAAATTTTCACTTTGGCCTGACGGTTTAAAATCATATAATTTAAAATAGTGCGATACTCAAAATATATCCCAGTTTATAAAAACAACCAAACGCGGCTACCAGCCAACAATACACAGTATAGCATAACTACAACCAACAACATGTATCAGACTCCAACCACTGGATACAACAACGAAGCACAGGGCATCCCCTGGCTAACTATACTGATACATATAATTATGCTATACGTAACTGAGATACTCTAACCACCTCCTGGGGCACCTCCAGCTAGGTTAAAGCCACGAACAGCTGTAAAACCTGGGTTCCCTAAAAAAAAACACAAGGAAAACAACCAAGCCCCAGAGGGACATGGGGTCAAACCCCAGTACGGAGAGCAACTGAAACAGCTAAAGGAAATGCATAAGATAAAATGCAGATGCTATGCATGAGACACCGGATAACAGCTGAATGCTACAACCAAACAGGGAGCCAAGGAACTCAAACATAGCTCCACAAGATTAGCAACGAATCAGTGGCCACAGGGTGTGTTCAAAGTGTGGTAATGAGCCACTCGCCTTGACACAACACCCAAATACCAGATGCATCAAACAACTCAACCTGACGTTGCCTCGCCCATGAACTGTGGTAGTTAACCACTCGGCGCATGGCGGCTACAGATCCCAGCAGGGAGATGAGAGTGCGGTATTGCCGCTCACCCTTGCATCCTGGTAAGAAACAACAGCAATACAACGGAATACAAAGCAATGGCTGCAACTGAAATCTGAATGCAATATGGGAAATACGTATATGCATAAACACATCAGCTAAAATCAACAGCAATAACATATGCACACAGCAACATCCACGGCAATGCACAAGCAGCCGTCTAACATTAAATCTCACGCCAATTCCCAGCTACCTCAAGCTCAGATCTGTACCTCAATACTGCGCAACAATTACCACAAAGGGATCCCGAGAAATCTGGTTAAAAACCTGCTAAACAATGAAGCATAATTATCAGGGATGCTAACAAAAGCTCACGGCTGGGAGCTACGCTCAACCAACACAAACACTATCAATACAACTTAATTGGAAGCTTAATTCTAGGCTAGGAACAAGATCTCATCGAATTAACGAAGTTCTACATGAACTACGAAATGCACGAACTAAACAGCAACTTCGTGATTTTGCTCCAGCCAACAACAGCCTCCAAAAGTGGTATGGAATGGAAGAGCTTCTCGAGAGGAGTCCAACGCTACCTCAAACGTACCAAACGATGGCCGGAAACGACAGGAATTCGCCGGAAAAACTCACGATGAACAGTAACCTAGGGTTCGAAGCGAAGAGCAACAATCGGGAGAATATTTTGCTAAGTATGGGAATCTAATAAACCAATCGAAGACCAAGTCTTCCAATATATATACACTTCTCAACTGCTGATAACAGATCCCACCGAAGACCAAGTCTTCCAATATATATACACTTCTCAATTGCTGATAACAGATCCCACCGACAAACCAGTCGACACTCGCTGAAAATACAACCAGCAGATGCAAAACAAACCAGCTACTGAATCTCTCCAACAACGCTAGCAAAACGGCGTCGTGGCAACTTAACTAAACGATGTCGCACAGCTTACGTCATCCTATCTGTCAACAGCTGGTCGCCCAAAACCAGCGAATGGATTTCTCTCACAACGCAACATATCCTTGCAGCTGGTACCAGAAGCGACATCAAAACGCAGCGTTTCAACTAAGTAAAACGACGTAGCTTCACACACGTCAGCAAATCTGCTGAACTACACAAATGCAACAACTGGTCCCCTAGCACTAACCAAAACGACTTCGCCTTCACTAATCCAAACGACAGCGTTTTGCACTCGCTACAGGAGCTTGCTGCTAACAGATATCACCCAGTCGATGCTTCACAAAACGTCACCGCTGGTCGCCCAAAACCAGCGAATGGATTTCTCTCACAACGCAACATATCCTTGCAGCTGGTACCAGAAGCGACATCAAAACGCAGCGTTTCAACTAAGTAAAACGACGTAGCTTCACACACGTCAGCAAATCTGCTGAACTACACAAATGCAACAACTGGTCCCCTAGCACTAACCAAAACGACTTCGCCTTCACTAATCCAAACGACAGCGTTTTGCACTCGCTACAGGAGCTTGCTGCTAACAGATATCACCCAGTCGATGCTTCACAAAACGTCACCGTTTCTAAATCCCTTAGCGCTCTCTGCTGAATCCACGTAAGCATTGCTGCTGGCAGATCCTATACAACGCACGCCTAAAATACTATCTGCTGGCAGACTTTACCAACGACTGGTCACTCACGCCAAAACGATGGCGTTTGATCTCCCGCGTTACAATTACACGCTACGACTGGTTTTAACCACCGACCAGTTGCTAACTCAAACACCAAAATTATGGGGATATCAGAATTGTTCTAAACACGATTAATCCAACAATTAATCTTATACAATCCAGGTCTCATATTTCTCCCCCACTAAAAAGGATTTCGCCCCCGAAATCACAACAGCAACTCTGGAGACACAACACAGCAACAGAACGCCAAAACATAACTTCGCTTAACACAAAGCCAGGAGTTCAAGATAACACAAAGCCAGGAGTTCAAGATAACACAAAGTCAGGAGTTCAAGATAACTAGGGAAGAAAAATACAACCAAAAGCTACAAACTACTAGAACTTTAGCTCATCAGCTATTCAAACAGATGCGGCCACTCGCGCTGCATCTTTTCTTCCAGCTCCCAAGTAGCTTCTTCCCTACCATGTTTGCTCCACTGCACCATCACCAACGGAATGGTTTTATTTCTCAATTGTTTCTCTTTTCGGCCAAGGATCTGCAAGGGGTATTCCTGATAGCTCAACGACTGATCTAGCTCAACCTCGTCAGTCCTAAGCACATGAGAAGGATCTGGCTCATACTTCCTCAACGTGGAAACATGAAAGACATCATGTAGAGAAGACAATTCCGGAGGCAACAGCAGCCGATACGCCAAATATCCAATACTCTCAACAATTTCATACGGTCCGACGTAACGAGGGGCTAACTTTCCCTTGCATCCAAAGCACATGACACTACGAAATGGAGAAACTTTGAGAAAAACTTGATCACCAACCTGAAACTTAAGAGGTCCACGCCTCTTATTCGCATAACTGGCTTGGCGATCCTGGGCAGCTTTCATCCGCTGTCTAATTAGATCCACATGATCCTTCATTTGCTGCACAAAGTCTGGGGCAGATAGCTGCTTCTCCCCCACTTCTTCCCAACATACTGGCGATCTGCACTTCCTGCCGTACAAAGCCTCGAACGACGCCATGCCAATCGTCACCTGACAGCTGTTATTGTAGGAAAACTCTACTAAAGACAATCTAAACAGGAACACCGTGCAGTCTAACCACAAAATCCACGTATAGTTTCGCCATTTTCTTTAGAGAAAAGGTCATTCCATAGGGAATAAAATGTGCAGACTTTGACAAACGGTCGATAACCACCCAGATAGCATCGCATCCTCTGCTGGAACGAGGTAGATGCGTCACGAAATCCATAGCTATGTGCTCCCAATTCCATTGGGGCACTTCCAAACTCTGCAACAGACCACCTGGTCTCATCCTCTCGGCCTTTACCATCTGACAGTTCAAACATCGAGCAACGAATCCAGCAATGTCGCTCTTTAGGCCAGCTCACCAGAAGTGCGGCTTCAACGCATGGTACTTCTTCCGTGCACCAGGATGAACACTATGTCTGCTGCAGTGCGCTTCCCGAAGGATCTCCCCCTTCAAATCAATGAGGTTAGGCACAACCAGCCTGCCACAAAACCTCAAGTAACCATAAAAAGAAACGGAATAATCCTCAAGTTCTCCAGCCCTGACCTTTAACTTCAACTCGTGGATGGAAGGATCAGTCCTTTGAGCTGCTCGAATGGTCGAAACGATTTGCGGCTCCACTTGGAAAGAAGAAACCACAACACAATCTTCAGCCGGGTAGAATCTCCAACCCGTAGTACTAAGATGCTCCCGATCCTTAGAGATATACAACGAAGCAAGCATCTCACTAGCGGAATAATCCTCAAGTTCTCCAGCCCTGACCTTTAACTTCAACTCGTGGATGGAAGGATCAGTCCTTTGAGCTGCTCGAATGGTCGAAACGATTTGCGGCTCCACTTGGAAAGAAGAAACCACAACACAATCTTCAGCCGGGTAGAATCTCCAACCCGTAGTACTAAGATGCTCCCGATCCTTAGAGATATACAACGAAGCAAGCATCTCACTAGCCTTCCTGCTCAAAGCATCGGCCACTACGTTCGACTTCCCAGGCTGGTACTTGATCTCACAGTCGAAATCCTTCAGCAGCTCCTTCCAACGACGTTGTCTCATGTTCAAGTCAGGCTGTGAAAACAGATACTGCAAACTCTTGTGGTCCGAGTACACCACAAATTGAGCGCCATATAGGTAATGACGCCAGATCTTCAGCGCAAAAACCACCGCTTCTAACTCCAAATCATGTAGTGAATAACGAGTCTCGTGTGGTTTCAACTGCCGCGAGGCATACGCAATGACTCGACCATTTTACATCAACACACAACCCAATCCATTGAGCGAAGCGTCAGAACAAACAACGAAACCACCTGAACCAGACGGCAGAGCTAACACAGGTGCAGTAGTCAGCTTTTCCTTGAGCAGTTGAAAAGCATTCTTGCACTGCTCAGTACATACAAACCTCTTGTCCTTCTGCGTCAGTTGAGTCATCGACTTTGCTATTCTAGAAAATCCTTCGATAAAACGACGGTAATAGCCAGACAGACCCAAGAAACTACGAATCTCGGAAACATTCCTGGGACGCTCCCAGTTCAGACAGCATCAACCTTACTGGGATCCACCGAAATCCCCTCGGCTGAAATCACATGTCCCAAGAATATGACGTGATCCAACCAAAACTCTCACTTGGAGAATTTAGCATACAGCTGCTGGTCTCGCAATGTCTGAAGGACAATCCGAAAAAGCTCCTTATGCTCTAAAGGAGTCTTTGAGTACACCAAGATGTCGTCAATGAACACGATCACAAACTGATCAATAAACTTGCGGAAAACTCGATTCATCAAATCCATAAAGACTGAAGGCGCGTTGGTCAAACAAAATGGCATCACCAGAAACTCGAAATGCCCATACCTGGTACGAAAAGCAGTCTTCGCGACATCTTGATCTCTCACTCTCAGCTGATGATACCCTGAACGAAGATCAATCTTCGAGTACACCGCAGAACCTTGCAGTTGATCAACCAGATCATCGATCCTAGGTAGAGGGTACTTGTTCTTGACTGTCACTTTGTTCAACTGGCGGAAATCAATGCACATCCGCATTGAGCCATCCTTCTTCTTCACAAACAAGATGGGCGCTCCCCACGGCGACATGCTAGGTCGGATGAAACCTTTCTCCAGCAAATCGTCCAACTGCACCTTGAGCTCTCTCAACTCCGCAGGCGCCAGACGATACAGGGCACGAGAAATCGGAGCTGTGCCAGGCACCAACTCGATGCTGAAGTCAATCTCCCACCTCAGAGGAAAACCAGGAATCTCCTCAGAAAATACGTCGGGAAAATGCCGCACCACAGGAACGTCACTAAGCTGAACACGAGAAGAAGAAGATGCATCCAAAGCGTAGATCAAGAAACCAGCATTCCCTAAGGACAACAAGCTGAACATCTCCATAGCTGAGACTAACGGGATCTTCGATCGAGAATCCTGGCCGTAGAAGTCCTACTTCTCGCCGGACAAAGGCCTAAAACGTCCCATGGAAACAGTCCACGGAGGCCCTATACTTGGACAACACGTCCATCCCAACAATACAATCAAATCCCACAACAGAAGGCGGATCAAACTCGCCACCAACACATTCTCGCCAAAACGCAACATGCCATCTAATAAAACCTCCTGAGAGAACAGGCTAACACCACCAGGGGTAGAAACAGAAATAGCATCGCGCAAAGGAATGGTACACAGACCATGCTCAACAACAAACGAATCAGAAATAAACGAATGCGATGCACCAGTGTCAAACAAAACACGTGCAGGAAAATCTAAAGCAATACAAGTACCTGTGATCACCCGACTCGGCGTCTCCTCGGCCTGCTCCCTAGTGATGGCGTTGACCTGAGCATGCTGAGCTCACTTTACAACACTTCACGCAGACTTCGCTGCTGGTTTTTACAAGACTTTTAACGTTTTTCGAACTTCTTTGAAAAGACAGTTCGTTTACAGACTCAATGAATATATCAATGAAAACACGTATTTAGAGACTGTAAATATCTTCTGGTATCAACAACAATGAATAACCAGAAGATTGACTCGAAGGTATTTCAAATGAAGATTACAGACTTCGCTGCTGGTTTTTACAAGACTTTTAACGTTTTTCGAACTTCTTTGAAAAGACAGTTCGTTTACAGACTCTATCAAATATGACAATGAAAACACGTATTTAGAGACTGTAAATATCTTCTGGTATCAACAACAATGAATAACCAGAAGATTGACTCGAAGGTATTTCAAATGAAGATTAAACGATAAGTTCTTCGAGTCTTTGAGCTTTTGAAGATATCAACGAAGTGTAAGCTCTGTATAGATTTTGGCAGCGTGACAGCAATAGATAATAAGCGAAGTGTATCTTCTTCAACACCGCTGCTGATATTTATAAGCTTCGACTGCAACGGTCATATTAATTCTCCAAAGGAAAATGAATCCCGTTTGAATTACTGCCAAAATCGTACACCGTAATTCCTGCTCCACTGCAAGGTCAATTGCTCATCCACAGAGCCAATTTGTCTTCTTTCCATTTTTGTGCAAGCAAGGAGAAACGGCCTCTGTACACTGTACTATTTACCCAAAATAGTACCTAACTTGTCTCCTTCATTCCAGGCAACTGTACGATCGTACAAATCTTTTCCTTATGAGCAAACAATCGTATTTGAAACACTTTGAGCTTGCGCCTGAAATTACTTTGATAACCAGCACTTACATCCATCGTCGTTGTCAAGAACTTCGACTGGAAAAACACTTGGAAGAATTCACCTGCTGATATGCATATGCGTTTTTCCATCTGCTGATTCCTTTAATGCGATAAAACGATGTCGTGTCAACTTATTTAAGTGACGCCGTTTTATTATCCTTGTAACGCATCTGCTGGTTAACATCATCTGTTGGTTGAAGTCACTGTAGCTGTCTGCTGAAACAATACTTCTGCTGAATTCTCTAAAGAACGCTTCTGCTGAATTGTTTAAGCAAATCAAAACGCTGTCGTTCCAACATAACCAAACGCTGTCGTATCGCGATCTCCAACAAATATACTTAACCAACTGCTGAACTCTTCAAGAAAGTATCTGCTGATTACTTCATCTGCTGTAACGAAACAGTGCACTCCAACGACGTCGTTCTAACTTATCAAAACGCTGTCGTTTACCAATCCTTAGCAAAACACGCTGAAACTCAAATCGGTACCTGCTGATCGAGACAACAACATCTGCTGATTGCTCACGAATATTCCAACTGCTGAAATACCACTGTAGATAGATAATATGATCTCCTGAAGAGTGCGACAACTGATTGTCCAATTGCAACTTGTCTTATTTTTGTTATCACCAAAACTTATAAATATTGTCCTAACAATTTCCCCCTTTTTGGTGATGACAAAACTTCAGCAGCCGAGACAAAAGATATGCAAAAATAAATTGCACACTATCTGCTGGAAAACAAATTTTATTAACCAACAAAAATTGCACATAGGATGTGTACAAGAATTATCAGCAAATAAACAGCAGAAAAGAAAATCTAATCTCTTCTTCTTCTCTTCAACGACTTTGCCTCTTTTCTTCGTCTTTCTCTGTCTCGCTCCACTGCATATCTGTCAGCATCCAACACTGTATGAACAATGCGTCGCTGAGCCATTTCAACTCTTTGAGCAAACGATGGAGTCACAGCACTGCCTTCAATTTGAGTACTCGCAGGCTGTTGAAGTCCTCGGCTGCCACTTTCCCCCTTTTTGTCAGCACTGCCCCTATGAATATAATCAACAAGATCACTTAGCTGGGCATGAATAACATTATGATTTTCCTGTGCTGAACTCTGGAATAAACGTCTATAGTAGCCGGCCAATCCCAAGAAACTGCGGATCTCTGAAACATTTCGAGGTCTCTCCCAGTTCAGAACTGCTTCGACCTTGCTAGGATCCACCGAAATCCCTTGTGCTGAAATCACGTGACCCTAAAAGATAATCCTGTCGAGCCAAAACTCGCACTTGCTGAATTTGGCATAGAGTTGCGAGTCTCTCAATCTCTGCAATACAAGTCTCAAATGCTCCTTGTGCTCTCTCTTGCTCCTCGAGTACACCAAGATGTCATCTATGAAGACGATTACGAATCTATCGATATACTCGCTGAAGACGCGATTCATCAAGACCATACAGACAGCAGGGGCATTCGTCAATCCAAAAGGCATGACAAGAAACTCAAAATGCCCATATCGAGTCCGGAAGGCCGTCTTTGCCACATCAGCGTCTCTAATTCGCAACTGGTGATAACCAGATCGTAAGTCAATCTTCGAGTAAACAACCGATCCCTGCAGCTGATCGAACAAGTCATCAATCCTCGGCAGAGGATACTTGTTCTTCACCGTGGCCTTATTCAACTGTCTGAAGTCCACGCACATTCTCATAGTGCCATCTTTATTTTTCACAAACAGAATCGGAGCTCCCCAAGGCGACATGCTCGGCCTGATGAAACCTTTCTCTAAGAGATCGCTCAACTGTTCCTTCAGCTCTTTCAACTCTGCGGGCGCCAACCGGTAAGGAGCTCTAGAAATCGGGGTGGTACCGGGCACCAACTCAATACTGAAATCGATCTCACGTCGAGGAGGGAATCCAAGAATCTCATCTGGAAACACGTTGGGAAACTCTCGAACGACGGGGATGTCGCGCAACTCTAATCGTTGCTCCTGGGAACTATCAAGTGCGTAGATCATGAATCATGCATTACCTAGCGATAGCAGGCTAAACATCTCCATAGTGGATACTAGGGGAATCTTCGACCTCGAATCCGTGCCGTAGAAATCCCACCTCTCACCCGTATCAGGGCGAAATCTCACCACACCATGGAAGCAATCAACGGTAGCCTTATAGCTAGATAAAACGTCCATTCCCAAGATACAGTCGAAATCTCTAATCCCCAACACAATCAGATTGGTCACCAAAACATGCTCATCAAACCTAATCAGGAAATCTACCACTACCTCTCGAGACCACAAATTCACACCAGCAGGAGTAGACACGGAAACAACATCACACAGTGGGGAAGAACTCAACCCACGCTCAAACACAAACATCTCAGAAATGAAAACACAGCAATATATCTCGGCCAACAACTACAACCAAAGCAGAAACAATTCAGCAACATACTGATTAACAAGCCCAACCAAACTCACGGCGTTGACACAATAAAACTCACGATCAACTCCTTAAAACCCATGGCTGGAAATTCAGAAAATCAAACCAGCGTTCCATGCCAACAATACAACTTAACAATGGCTAAAATAAAGGCTAGGAACCATATCTCATCCCAATTTCAAAACATACCTGAACCTTCCAACCTGCTGCCCAAATCAGATGCTTCGTGATTCTGTTCCAGCTCGATTCAGCCTTCAATATTTGTATGGAAAGAAAGATATTTTCGATATCTTTCCAACTCTACCAAGAACACGAAAATCGGAGGTCGGAGTCAACGGGAATCGACCGGAGAAACTTACTATGAATAGTGACCCTCGAGTTGGAGAAGATGAAGGAGAAAGTTGGGAGAAAATTGCTGAATTCGAAATTCTAATTCCAATAATGGAAGGCCATCTAATGTAATATATATATATACACATCCCATCAATGCTAAATATATATATATCATACCTGCTTAAATAGCCACCGACAGATTTCTTCGAAAATTCGGATTCCAACTCAAAAATTCCGAAATTCCCAGAATTGCTCTAAATGCGATTTCCGATCTGAAAATGACAATGAAATCTTCAAATAGAACTCCAAACACCCAGAATTCTTTAAAAATTCGATTAATCCAACAATTAATCCTTTTATTAAATTTCAGGTCTCACAAAGATTTCATCGTACTGTCGCTGATGAGGAACTTCAGAAGAGATAACCAGCTTGGGAATCTTCACCCATCGATCAGTGCAAGGTTCAACAACCCACTCTCCATTAACATATAACATAGTTCTAATCCAGCAACGGGATGGAGTGTGGGTGTTGTTTCGAGCAATGATAGCGCCTCGATCTCTGGGGCTCCCCTCAAAAATTTTGTAACAACAGGGCTTTCTCCATGTAAGACCATGAGCGCGCGCCTCCTTCGCCAATTCCTCCAAGAGACAAAGATAGAGGTCTGAGAGCAGCTCTATGACTTGAATATCAACAGCCGAAGATCCTTGGCCAGGAGCAAAATTGGCCCTCCACGCTTCCAAAAACTTCCACACCAAAACTGTTCTATACTTAAGCAGAATATAAAATTTCCGCTGAATGGCTTCCTGAGGAGACTCTGTTTCTCCCCAGTACAAAACTTGCTCTTCCTTTTTGTACATCTCCTCAAAATTGATCGTAGCCAGTTTCTTCAGGCTGAAAGAATGAAAGAATTTAGCGACCTCATCAATTACCTGTGCCCGCAAATCCACAAGCAAGTCGATGTCTGCACAGATCAAAGAATAATGCTCCTCAGCAGGATTGCCCTTAACAGGGTCTTTCTCCACCAAAACTTCCTTCCCTTTATCTTCAGCAGGAATGCGAGGAATACTTTTTAGAAACCAGGTCCACTTATTGACGCCTGGAATCTTTATTGATTTGCCCATCGAAATCTTCATAATCTCCATGCTGGAAGAGGGCAGAGGAATATCTACTGGAATCATCAAGAGAATATCATCCAGCGACATTCGCTCATCAGCACTGAGCATATCATCAGCAGAGATTGGAGCCAGAGATTCCTGGACCTGCTGATCTCCATCAGCAAGGGCAACATCCACAGTTGCTATGTCTTCATCAGTGTCACTCGCAGTGTCCACTGGTCGTTCAGCTTCCCATTGCTTCACGAGATCATCGTAGGGAAGATCAAACCAAAGCTTCTCTTCAGTAACAGCGGTTTGAGCTTTATCAGCAGGAGCTTCAACTTCCCGCGTTTCATCAAGTACCTGCTGAATTATTAAATCCACATCATCAGCAGATGTGTACTTGATCTCCTCAATCACTGATGGCTCAGCTACCTGCTGAATAGGTATAGCCTCTTCTGCGACCGCTACCAACTCCAGGGAAGAAATAGAAGAAACAGATTTCTTCTTGACAGTCCTCTTCTTCTTAGGTACTGCTGCTTCAACATCGACAGCAGGTCTCTTCTTCGAGGCAACCTTTTTCTTTGCTGCTCCAGTAACTTCTTCAGCACCGTCTCGATCATTGATGGAGACAAAGCGATGCACAGTCTTTTTAGAGAGTATCTTGGAGGCTGGGAACTCTGAAGACTCACCCAACTCCAGAGAAGGAATAGTCGCCAGCAACAGACTGATTTGAATGGCAAACCCTTTGGCTTGCTTGGACCCCGAAGTCACCATCTTCGTCAAAATATTGAACAAAAACTTAGCCCAGTTCATCCTAATCCTGCAAACAACCGCCGTCATCAATGAAAACTTCTCAACCGTAATAGAATTGAAGGACCCGGCCTTCACAGAGATAGCCTTAGCCAAGATATCACAAAGAAGGCGGAACTCAAACTTCATCTGGTTCTTCCTTCCGGACAAACTGATTGGCTCACCAGACAAAGAAACTATACTCCTCGCATCAAAAACCACATCCTTGGGCATCTCAGAAAGATCCCCCAATCCATCAACAGGAAGCTCAAAAGTCTCAGCAAATAACTCCTCAGAAATCTCTACTAAAACCCCATCCACTGAGCTAACCACCAACCCATCTCTCACACGCCCATTAGCAAAGAACTCCACAAGGGCTTCCTCATACACCACCGCAGAACAGCCCAAAAATCCCTGTAATCCAGACGCAACAAGGGACTGAAACATCGAAACCATCCCTGGTTCATCCATTGCCAGAACGGAGTCGAAGTCGACATGAATAGAGTTGCTGTAGAAAGATGCAGCCATTGCTAACGATAGATGATTGGAAAATAACGCCTGTAAAATCTTTGCAAGAGAAAGTATACGCACAAGAGATACGAGAGAAAACAAATTTGCAAGGTAAGTGAGAATGAACAGTCATGCGGTAAATAAGTAAAGAATGCAAAGAGTTTTTGGAGAGAGAAAATGTTGATGTGACTGTTTGCATGGGAAGACACGTGTCAACCATCCGTTAGCGCGTACAATTTTGAAAAAGATTTGAAAAATTTCAAAAAGGTTTTGATCGTACGGTGTGCAAGGTAAGTGAGAATGAACAGTCATGCGGTAAATAAGTAAAGAATGCAAAGAGTTTTTGGAGAGAGAAAATGTTGATGTGACTGTTTGCATGGGAAGACACGTGTCAACCATCCGTTAGCGCGTACAATTTTGAAAAAGATTTGAAAAATTTTCAAACAGTTTTGATCAAACTTGTTTCATCAAATACTACGTGAGTAGTTTCCTCAACATTTAAGCTTCTGCTGTTGAACACTCTGTATGCTCTGCTCACTGCTGAATATTCTAAAAAGATACCTGCATCAGATTTTGGTTCAAAAGCTGTTAGATGCTTCTTGCCATTGTTGTGAATAAAACATTTGCATCCAAACACCCTGAAATAAGAAATGTCAGGCTTCTTGCTATTCCAGATCTCATAGGGAGTTTTATCATGCATCCTATTTATCATTGATCTGTTCTGAGTATAGCATGCTGTATTAACTGCTTCTGCCCAAAATTTTTGCGAAATGCCTGAATAAGCAATCATGGATCTAGCAGCTTCTTTTAAAGTTCGATTTCTCCTCTCAGCTAGGCCATTTTGCTGAGGAGTTCTAGCTGCTGAAAGCTCATGCTTTATTCCAATGTCATCCAGATAAGAAGATAATTTTTGATTTAAAAACTCTGTTCCTCGATCACTTCTTATCCGGTTTACTGTACAAGATTTGTCATTTTGTAAACGTTTTAAAAGCCTAATCAACTGGTCAGCGGTATCTGATTTTGCTTTTAAAAACACCACCCAAGTATATTTGGAAAAATCATCAATGACAACTAGGGTGTAGTTCATTCCCCCTAAGCTGGTTATAGAAACAGGACCAAAAAGATCCATATGCAACAGCTCTAAGCTTCGGGAAGAACGTTTACCGCCTTTGGTTTTGAAAGTAGATTTGATTTGTTTTCCCAGTTGACAAGCTGCACAAATCTTGTCCTTTGAAAAAGATATTTTAGGCAGACCAGAAACCATATCATGCGTGCTCAATTTAGCAATAGTTTTGAAGTGCAAATGATTCATTCGCTGGTGCCACAACCAGATCTTGGAAGAGCCAGCTGCAAGACACAAATGTTCAGACTTTTCTTGTTCTAACCAGTTGATAACGTAAGTGTTCCCAGAACGCTTACCCACCAACACAGTTAGACCAGTTGAGTACTGAACTGTGCACGTGTGTTGTTGAAAGTTAACAAGAAAACCTTTGTCACAAAGTTGACTAATGCTAATCAAGTTGTAACGCAAGTTATCAACAACAAGTACATCAGCAATTGAAATGTTACCGTGGATAAGCTTACCCTTACCCACAGTGTTACCATATGCGTTATCTCCGAAGACAATTTTTGCTCCTTTGTGTGAGATCACATCTTTCAGCAGCTTCGGATTTCCAGTCATATGTCTTGCGCAGCCGCTGTCCAGGTACCATATTTTTTATGTGTCTGCTGGTTCGTACCTGCTAACCTGCACGCAAGAAACTCACTTTTGGTACCCAATTTTACTTGGGTCCTGATTGGATTACCCCTTTCGGGACCCAGATTTACGGTTTTCCCAGATCTTGGATCCACAAAAGTATGTGCAAAATCACGTGCTGGTCTTTTGAGTTTTGGTTTCATATGATGATCATATTGATCTCTCCTCTGCTGAAACTTTTTCCAACCCGATTTAACCTTCTTCGAGTTATGCCACGACTGGTTAGGAACAAATGGTTTTTGACTAGCTTTCGCTTTGTCTTTATCCAATCTGTTCTTTAGCCAGTTAGGCTTGAACCTCTCAGGTTTTGAAAAGCCGATACCAGCTTTTCCATTTTCGTTCAGCTTTGGGGAGTTCTGATTATCATACTTCACCGACTCAAGACAGTTATATATCATGTCAGCTTTGAAAAAGCTCATTTTATTGAACTTGTCATAGGCTGATCATGATTGAGTACTCGTCTCTCCTTCACAGAACTCACTATTGTTGAATCCAATACCAGTCTTATCACTGGCTTGCTTTTGGCTTTCATATAGCTTTTGGAGAGAAAGATTAGCCTTGTTCCAGGAGCTCATTTCTACAGTCGATTTAGCGACTTCAGCCTTGAGCTCGCTGATCTCATTTCTCAACAACTCATTCTCCGCTTGTAGCTTACTCAACTCAGTTTTTAGAATGTCAGTATCTTCAAGCTCATCAGAACT